>RXON01004256.1:0-52707 GCA_009667805.1 Leptobrachium leishanense | reverse complement strand
ATGGTGAGGGAGGGGCAGAGCTCTTTATAAGGTCGGAGAGGGAGGGGCAGAGTTCTTTATATGGTCGGAGAGGGAGGGGCAGAGCTCTTATAAGGTCGGGAGGGAAGGGGCACAGCTCCTTATAGTCGGAGAGGGAGGGGCAGAGCTCTTTATAAGGTCAGAGAGGGAGGGGCAGAGCTCTTTGTAAGGTCAGAGGGGAGGGGCAGACCTCTTTGTAAGGTCGGAGGGGAGGGGCAGAGCTTATATGGTCAGAGAGTGGAGGGGCAGAGCTCTTTATAAGGTCGGAGAGGGGAGGGGCAGAGCTCTTTATATGGTGAGGGAGGGGCAGAGCTCTTTATATGGTCGGAGAGGGGAGGGGCAGAGCTCTTTATAAGGTCAGAGAGGGGAGGGGCAGAGCTCTTTATAAGGTCGCAGAGGGGAGGGGCAGAGTTCTTTATATGGTCAGAGAGGGGAGGGAGAGCTCTTTATATGGTGGGTAGGGCAGACCTCTTTATAAGGTCGGAGAGGGTGGGCAGAGCTCTTTATATGGTCGGAGAGGGGAGGGCAGAGCTCTTTATATGGTCAGAGAGGGGAGGGGCAGAGTTCTTTATATGGTCAGAGAGGGGAGGGGCAGAGCTCTTTATAAGGTCGGAGAGGGGGGGGCAGAGCTCTTTATAAGGTCGGAGAGGGGAGGTCAGAGTTCTTTATATATGTCGGGAGGGGGCAGAGCTCTTTATATGGTCAGAGAGGGGAGGGGCAGGCTCTTTATAAGGTCAGAGAGGGGAGGGGCAGAGCTCTTTATAAGGTCGGAGAGGGGAGGGGCAGAGCTCTTTATAAGGTCGGAGAGGGGAGGGTCAGAGTTCTTTATAAGGTCGGAGAGGGGAGGGGCAGAGCTCTTTATAAGGTCGGAGAGGGGAGGGTCAGAGTTCTTTATATGGTCGGAGAGGGGAGGGGCAGAGCTCTTTATATGGTCAGAGAGGGGAGGGGCAGAGCTCTTAATAGGTCAGAGGGGAGGGGCAGAGCTCTTTATAAGGTCGAGAGGGAGGTCAGAGTTCTTTATAAGGTCGGAGAGGGGAGGGTCAGAGTTCTTTATATGGTCGGAGGGGAGGGGCAGAGTTCTTTTTTAAGGTCGGAGAGGGGAGGGGCAGAGCTCTTTTAAGGTCGAGAGGGGAGGGGCAGAGTTCTTTATATGGTCGGAGAGGGGAGGGGCAGAGTTCTTTATAAGGTCGGAGAGGGGAGGGGCAGAGCTCTTTATAAGGTCGGAGAGGGGAGGGGCAGAGTTCTTTATAAGTCGGAGAGGGGAGGGCAGAGCTCTTTATAGGTCAGAGAGGGGAGGGCCAGAGCTCTTTATATGGTGAGGGAGGTGCAGAGCTCTTTATAAGGTCAGAGAGGGGAGGGGCAGATTTCTTTATATGGTGGGAGGGGCAGAGCTCTTTATATGAGAGGGGAGGTGCAGAGCTCTTTTAGGTCGGAGAGGGGAGGGGCAGAGCTCTTTATGGGTCAGAGGGGAGGGAGAGCTTTATATGGTGAGGGGGGGCAGAGCTCTTTATAAGGTCGCAGAGGGGGGGGCAGGCTTTTTAAGGTCGGAGAGGGGAGGTGCAGAGCTCTTTATATTGGTCAGAGAGGGGAGGGGCAGAGCTCTTTAGAAGGTCGGAGAGGGGAGGGAGAGCTTTATATGGTGAGGGAGGGGCAGACCTCTTTATATGGTCGGAGGGGGAGGTGCAGAGCTCTTTTTAAGGTCGGAGGGGGAGGGGCAGAGCTCTTTATATGGTGAGGAGGGCAGAGCTCTTTTTATGTCAGAGAGGGGAGGGGCAGAGCTCTTTATATGGTGAGAGGGGCAGAGCTCTTTATAAGGTCGCGAGGGGGGGGCAGAGCTCTTATAAGGTCAGAGAGGGGAGGGGCAGAGTTCTTTATAAGGTCAGAGAGGGGAGGGCCAGAGCTCTTTATAAGGTCAGAGAGGGGAGGGGCAGAGCTCTTTTAATGTGAGGGGGGCAGGTCTTTATAAGGTCGGAGGGGGGGGGCAGAGTTCTTTATATGGTCAGAGAGGGGAGGGGCAGAGCTCTTTATATGGTGAGGGAGGGTCAGAGCTCTTAATAAGGTCAGAGAGAGGAGGGGCAGAGTTCTTTATATGTGAGGGAGGGGCAGAGCTCTTTATTAAGGTCGCAGAGGGGGGCAGAGCTCTTTAGAAGGAGAGGGGAGGGGCACTTCTTTATATTGGTCAGAGAGGGGAGGGGCAGAGCTCTTTAGGTTGGTGGGAGGGGCAGAGCTCTTATAGGTCGGAGAGGGGAGGGGCAGAGTCTTTATAAGGTCGGAGAGGGGGGGCAGAGTTCTTTATATGGTCGGGAGGGGGGGGGCAGAGCTCTTTATAAGGTCGGAGAGGGAAGGCAGAGCTCTTATAAGGTCGTAGAGGGGAGGGACAGAGCTTTATATAGGTCGCAGAGGGGAGGGGCAGAGCTCTTTATATGGTCAGGGAGGGGAGGGGCAGAGTTCTTTATATGGTGAGAGGTAGGCAGACCTCTTTATAAGGTCAGAGAGGGGAGGGGCAGTTCTTTATATGGTCAGAGAGGGGGGGCAGAGCTCTTTATAGTCGGAGGGGGAGGGCAGGATTCTTTATATGGTCAGAGAGGGGAGGGCAGAGCTCTTTATAGGTCAGAGGGGAGGGGCAGAGTCTTTATAAGGTCGGAGAGGGGAGGGTCAGAGTTCTTTATAAGGTCGGAGAGGGGAGGGTCAGAGTTTTTATTGGTCGGAGAGGGGGGGGCAGAGCTCTTTATAAGGTCGAGAGGGGAGGGGCAGAGTTCTTTTATGGTCGGAGAGGGGAGGGGCAGAGCTCTTTATAAGGTCGGAGAGGGGAGGGTCAGAGTTCTTTATATGGTTGGAGAGGGGAGGGAGAGCTCTTTTTGGTCAGGAGGGGAGGGGCAGAGCTCTTTATATGGTCAGGAGGGGAGGGTCAGACTCTTTATAAGGTCAGAGAGGGGAGGGTCAGAGTTTTTATATGGTTGGAGGGGAGGGGCAGAGCTCTTTATAAGGTCGGAGAGGGGAGGGTCAGAGCTCTTTATATGGTCAGAGAGGGGAGGGTCAGAGTTCTTTATAAGGTCGGAGAGGGGAGGGGCAGAGCTCTTTATATGGTCAGAGAGGGGAGGGGCAGAGCTCTTTAGAAGGTCGGAGAGGGGAGGGGCAGAGCTCTTTATATGGTGAGAGAGGGGCAGAGCTCTTTATATGGTCAGAGAGGGGAGGTGCAGAGCTCTTTATAAGGTCAGAGAGGGGAGGGGCAGAGCTCTTTATATGGTCAGAGAGGGGAGGGGCAGAGCTCTTTATAAGGTCGGAGAGGGAGGGGCAGAGCTCTTTATAAGGTCGGAGAGGGGAGGGGCAGAGTTCTTTATATGGTCGGAGAGGGGAGGGGCAGAGTTCTTTATAAGGTCGGAGAGGGGAGGGGCAGAGCTCTTTAAGGTCGGAGAGGGGAGGGGCAGAGTTCTTTATATGGTCGGAGAGGGGAGGGGCAGAGTTCTTTATAAGGTCGGAGAGGGGAGGGCAGAGTCTTTATAAGGTCAGAGAGGGGAGGGCAGAGTTTTTTATAGGTCGGAGAGGGAGGGGCAAGAGCTCTTTATAAGGTCAGAGAGGGGAGGGCCTGAGCTCTTTATATGGTGAGGAGGGGCAGACCTCTTTATAAGGTCAGAGAGGGGAGGGGCAGATTTCTTTAATTGGGAGGGAGGGGCAGAGCTCTTTATAAGGTCGGAGAGGGGAGGGGCAGAGCTCTTTTTAAGGTCGGAGAGGGGAGGGGCAGAGCTCTTTATATGGTCGGAGACGGAGGGCAGAGTTCTTTATAAGGTCGGAGAGGGGAGGGGCAGAGCTCTTTATAAGGTCGGAGAGGGAGGGGCAGAGCTCTTTATAAGGTCGGAGAGGGGAGGGCAGAGTTCTTTATATGGTCAGAGAGGGGAGGGGCAGAGTTCTTTATAAGGTCGGAGAGGGGAGGGCAGAGCTCTTTATAAGGTCGAGAGGGGAGGGGCAGAGCTCTTTATATGGTCGGAGACGGAGGGGCAGAGTTCTTTATAAGGTCGGAGAGGGGAGGGGCAGAGCTCTTTATAAGGTCAGAGAGGGGAGGGGCAGAGTTCTTTATAAGGTCGGAGAGGGGAGGGGCAGAGCTCTTTATAAGGTCAGAGAGGGGAGGGGCAGAGCTCTTTATAGGGTGAGGGAAGGTGCAGAGCTCTTTATAAGGTCAGAGAGGGGAGGGGCAGATTTCTTTATATGGTGAGGGAGGGGCAGAGCTCTTTATAAGGTCAGAGAGGGGAGGGGCAGAGCTCTTTATATGGTCAGAGAGGGGAGGGGCAGAGCTCTTTATATGGTGAGAGGGAGGTGGCAGAGCTCTTTATAAGGTCAGAGAGGGGCAGAGCCTCTTTATAAGGTCGGAGAGGGGAGGGCAGAGCCCTTTATAAGGTCAGAGAGGGGAGGGGCAGAGCTCTTTAAAGGTCGGAGAGGGAGGGGCAGAGCTCTTTATATGGTGAGGAGGGGCAGACCTCTTTATAATGGTCGGAGAGGGGAGGGGCAGAGCTCTTTATAAGGTCAGAGAGGGGAGGGGCAGAGCTCTTTATATGGTCAGAGAGGGGAGGGGCAGAGCTCTTTATATGGTGAGGGAGGGGCAGAGCTCTTTATAAGGTCAGAGAGGGGAGGGGCAGAGCTCTTTATATGGTGAGGTAGGGGCAGACCTCTTTATAAGGTCGGAGAGGGGAGGGGCAGAGCTCTTTATATGGTCAGAGAGGGGAGGGGCAGAGTTCTTTATATGGTCGAGGGAGGGGCAGAGCTCTTTATAAGGTCGGAGAGGGGAGGGGCAGAGCTCTTTATAAGGTCGGAGAGGGGAGGGGCAGAGTTCTTTATATGGTCAGAGAGGGGAGGGGCAGAGCTCTTTATAAGGTCAGAGAGGGGAGGGGCAGAGCTCTTTATAAGGTCGAGAGGGGAGGGGCAGAGCTCTTTATAAGGTCGGAGAGGGGAGGGGCAGAGCTCTTTATAAGGTCGGAGAGGGGAGGGTCAGAGTTCTTTATATGGTCGGAGAGGGGAGGGGCAGAGCTCTTTTTATGGTCAGAGAGGGGAGGGGCAGAGCTCTTTATATGGTCAGAGAGGGGAGGGGCAGAGCTCTTTATAAGGTCGGAGAGGGGAGGGGCAGAGCTCTTTATAAGGTCGGAGAGGGGAGGGGCAGAGCTCTTTATATGGTCGGAGAGGGGAGGGGCAGAGCTCTTTATATGGTCAGAGAGGGGAGGGGCAGATTTCTTTATATGGTGAGGGAGGGGCAGAGCTCTTTATAAGGTCAGAGAGGGGAGGGGCAGATTTCTTTATATGGTCAGAGAGGGGAGGGGCAGAGTTCTTTATAAGGTCAGAGAGGGGAGGGGCAGAGCTCTTTATAAGGTCGGAGAGGGGAGGGGCAGAGCTCTTTATAAGGTCAGAGAGGGGAGGGGCAGAGCTCTTTATATGGTCAGAGAGGGGAGGGGCAGAGCTCTTTATAAGGTCGGAGAGGGGAGGGGCAGAGCTCTTTATAAGGTCGGAGAGGGGAGGGTCAGAGTTCTTTATATGGTCGAGAGGGGAGGGGCAGAGTTCTTTATAAGGTCGGAGAGGGGAGGGGCAGAGCTCTTTATAAGGTCGGAGAGGGGAGGGTCAGAGTTCTTTATATGGTCGGAGAGGGGAGGGGCAGAGTTCTTTATAAGGTCGGAGAGGGGAGGGTCAGAGTTCTTTATATGGTCGGAGAGGGGAGGGGCAGAGTTCTTTATAAGGTCGGAGAGGGGAGGGGCAGAGCTCTTTTTAAGGTCGGAGAGGGGAGGGGCAGAGTTCTTTATATGGTCGGAGAGGGGAGGGGCAGAGTTCTTTATAAGGTCGGAGAGGGGAGGGGCAGAGCTCTTTATAAGGTCAGAGAGGGGAGGGGCAGAGTTCTTTATAAGGTCGGAGAGGGGAGGGGCAGAGCTCTTTATAAGGTCAGAGAGGGGAGGGCCTGAGCTCTTTATATGGTGAGGGAGGGGCAGACCTCTTTATAAGGTCAGAGAGGGGAGGGGCAGATTTCTTTATATGGTGAGGGAGGGGCAGAGCTCTTTATAAGGTCAGAGAGGGGAGGGGCAGAGCTCTTTATATGGTCAGAGAGGGGAGGGGCAGAGCTCTTTATAAGGTCAGAGAGGGGAGGGGCAGAGCTCTTTATATGGTGAGGGAGGTGCAGAGCTCTTTATAAGGTCAGAGAGGGGAGGGGCAGATTTCTTTATATGGTGAGGGAGGGGCAGAGCTCTTTATAAGGTCAGAGAGGGGAGGGGCAGATTTCTTTATATGGTCAGAGAGGGGAGGGGCAGAGCTCTTTATATGGTGAGGGAGGTGCAGAGCTCTTTATAAGGTCAGAGAGGGGCAGAGCTCTTTATAAGGTCGGAGAGGGGAGGGGCAGAGCTCTTTATATGGTCAGAGAGGGGAGGGGCAGAGCTCTTTAGAAGGTCGGAGAGGGGAGGGGCAGAGCTCTTTATATGGTGAGAGAGGGGCAGACCTCTTTATATGGTCGGAGAGGGGAGGTGCAGAGCTCTTTATAAGGTCAGAGAGGGGAGGGGCAGAGCTCTTTATAAGGTCGGAGAGGGGAGGGCAGAGCTCTTTATATGGTCAGAGAGGGGAGGGTCAGAGTTCTTTATAAGGTCGGAGAGGGGGGGCAGAGCTCTTTATATGGTCAGAGAGGGGAGGGGTAGAGCTCTTTAGAAGGTCGGAGAGGGAGGGGCAGAGCTCTTTATATGGTGAGAGAGGGGCAGAGCTCTTTATATGGTCGAGAGGGGAGGTGCAGAGCTCTTTATAAGCTCAGAGAGGGGAGGGCAGAGCTCTTTATATGGTCAGAGAGGAGGGGCAGAGCTCTTTATAAGGTCGGAGAGGGGAGGGGCAGAGCTCTTTATAAGGTCGGAGAGGGGAGGGTCAGAGTTCTTTATATGGTCGGAGAGGGGAGGGGCAGAGTTCTTTATAAGGTCGGAGAGGGGAGGGGCAGAGCTCTTTAAGGTCGGAGAGGGGAGGGGCAGAGTTCTTTATATGGTCGGAGAGGGGAGGGGCAGAGTTCTTTATAAGGTCGGAGAGGGGAGGGGCAGAGCTCTTTATAAGGTCAGAGAGGGGAGGGGCAGAGTTCTTTATAAGGTCGGAGAGGGGAGGGGCAGAGCTCTTTATAAGGTCAGAGAGGGGAGGGCCTGAGCTCTTTATATGGTGAGGGAGGGGCAGACCTCTTTATAAGGTCAGAGAGGGGAGGGGCAGATTTCTTTATATGGTGAGGGAGGGGCAGAGCTCTTTATAAGGTCAGAGAGGGGAGGGGCAGAGCTCTTTAGAAGGTCAGAGAGGGGAGGGGCAGAGCTCTTTATATGGTCAGAGAGGGGAGGGGCAGAGCTCTTTATAAGGTCAGAGAGGGGAGGGCAGATTTCTTTATATGTGTGAGGGAGGGGCAGAGCTCTTTATAAGGTCAGAGAAGGGAGGGGCAGATTTCTTTATATGGTCAGAGAGGGGAGGTGCAGAGCGCTTTATAAGGTCAGAGAGGGGCAGAGCTCGTTATAAGGTCGGAGAGGGGAGGGGCAGAGCTCTTTATATGGTCAGAGAGGGGAGGGGCAGAGCTCTTTAGAAGGTCGGAGAGGGGAGGGGCAGAGCTCTTTATATGGTGAGAGAGGGGCAGACCTCTTTATATGGTCGGAGAGGGGAGGTGCAGAGCTCTTTATAAGGTCAGAGAGGGGAGGGGCAGAGCTCTTTATAAGGTCGGAGAGGGGAGGGTCAGAGTTCTTTATAAGGTCGGAGAGGGGAGGGGCAGAGCTCTTTATATGGTCAGAGAGGGGAGGGGCAGAGCTCTTTATATGGTGAGGGAGGGGCAGAGCTCTTTATAAGGTCGGAGAGCTGTGGACAATATTTGAGTAGGGGCAATATGTGAGCTGGGGGCAATATTTGAGTTGGGGGCATTTTATATGAGGTCTGTTCATATTGGAAAGCGTCACATGACATTAGATAAAAGTATCGGTACTCGGTATCGGTGAGTACTTTTAAAAAGTATCGGTACTTGTACTCGATCTTAAAAAACTGGTATCGGTGCATCCCTAAAATGTATACTGTGAGGCATAAAGCCGGCCCATTAACCCTTAATATCCAACTAAACCAAGGCAAAAACGAAAGTAATACACAATGTAACATATAGTCTGACCATTAACCCTGTCACTGCTGAGCCGTAACACCCTGTGAAAAAAATTGTTTTGTTTGTATTTTATTAGGCTTGTGCACCGATTTTTTTTTCGGTTCGATTCGGTTCGATTTTTCGGATTTTTAAACTTTTCGATTCGGCTCGTTTCGACCGATTTCGGTTTCGATTCGATTCGGTTCGGCCCGTTTTTCGGGTACATTTTTTTTCGGAATATCAAATTTTTGTTTTTTCGGAACGTCTGTTCTCCTCGTTTGACACATTTCAAGTCCATTCGAAAAATCCGAAAATATTTCGATTCGGCTCGGAAAACGTTTCGGATCTGACATTTTCGGATCTAAAAATTTTCGGAAATTCGGCCGCATCCGAAAACACGGATCAGGAAATTTCGTGAAAATTCTGAAATTCTGAAACCCGAAACGCACATCCCTATATTTTATTATTTAAGATTTTGGGCTCTATTACATTCTTTGCACACAATTTTCCGCCGGCGCAAAAACGCATTAAAGCGAGGGGAAAAAACCCTTATTACGACGTTCAGCGCACAAAATGCTCGTTAACGTCTAACGCGAGCTAGGCTAAGGTCAGACGAAAGCAGTTTTCACGTGCGTTTAGTCGCACGAAATCACGGCCGTGCTAGCAGCAAATGACGTCCAATGCCGGGGAACACACGAAGAACGGCCGCACGAAAGTTCGTCCGCGCAACGCAAGTGGAAAACGAACGCATTTTTTCTAGAACGTGATACCGCTAGTACTGACGAACAGAGTGCGCTGCGTCCGCTAGCGGCGTGTGTGCGTGATTAGGAGATGTCAGACGCTGCTAATGTCCGGCCAACATAACGTCCAGACGCAAGAAGTGTTTTATTGACGATCCGTACAAAATCACGGACGATAATGCGCATCGTATGACCGCTATCGCGTATTCCGGGAAAAAATACGTCCATTCGTTCGAACGCACTTTTTCACTGACAACGCGAAAAATGCGTTAGTCTGACCCTAGCCTTACCCTGTGCGAGCGAAAGTTCGTGCGCGCATTCCATACTTAACATTGTGAGCGCAAATGCGTTTGTGCGCTGGTACGCGGATGTTATTACAATCTATGCGCAAATTTTAACAGACAGCGTTTGCGCATAATTTTAACGTCTCTGAAAAGCTGGTGTTAATGGCAAATCTGAACGTCCTGGCCGAACCCAGTATAGTTACACATTCTACACATACCCAAACCATAAAATACAGCACAGTATAGTTACACATTCTACACATACCCAAACCATAAAATACAGCACAGTATAGTTACACATTCTACACATACCCAAACAATAAAATACAGCACAGTATAGTTACACATTCTACACATACCCAAACCATAAAATACAGCGCAGTATAGTTACACATTCTACACATACCCAAACAATAAAATACAGCACAGTATAGTTACACATTCTACACATACCCAAACCATAAAATACAGCACAGTATAGTTACACATTCTACACATACCCAAACAATAAAATACAGCACAGTATAGTTACACATTCTACACATACCCAAACAATAAAATACAGCACAGTATAGTTACACATTCTACACATACCCAAACCATAAAATACAGCACAGTATAGTTACACATTCTACACATACCCAAACCATAAAATGCAGAAGTTGTGCGTGTTTTTATTATTGCTGCAGCATATATGCTCAGATTGACTTTGACAGGTGCAAAAACTGAACGGGAGACAATTGTGGTTCTTAATTCTGATTGGCTGAATCGCGTGAAAAAAACAGTCCGCACACTGATTTCTGTGCGCAACGTTAATGCGCGCGAGTTTTCGCGCGTATTTTCTACGCGCGATATTTTCGGACGGATGAAAAAATGTGCTCGGATTGTAATTCTAGCGTTAATTTATGCGCGTTAACGTTTAAAGCTGTGCGCAATTTTTTTTGTACACAGCTTTAAACGTTAACGCGCATAAATTAACGCTGGTATTACAATCCGAGCACATTTTTTCATCCGTCCGAAAATATCGCGCGAGCGTTTTTGTGCAAGGAGTGTAGCAGAGCCCTTTGTCTTTACAATGAATACGGTCAGGTTGGGTATCATTGGAAAGGCCAGACTCTGCCCTTTCCAATGACACCTTGATCGACCAGGTGCGATCGGGAAGATGTGGGGGAAGCTGGAGGCTGAATCCTGGTGGTGGGGGACACATGGAGGGGCAAGGAATAACCCGCCCCCCCCCCGAGACTCCTATGCACACATTGATTGACCGTCATTAAACGCGTTACATGTCAGATCGCTAGTTATTAAATCCATCAGTCAGTCAGAGCGGCGCCTCAATACGTTCATGGTAAACACTAACAGGCCTATTCAGAGAAAGGTGAAACTCAGGAGAACTGGCAGGAGAATGAATAATCTAGAACAAACAGCAGATTGGGAAACTGAGATAAATGGGAGAATTTTGACCTAGAATTCTCCATTCTCCAGCCATTCTCCAGAGTTTCACCTCTCTCTGAATAACCCTGCTAGAATTTTCCATTCTCCAGCCTTTCTCCAGAGTTTCACCTCTCTCTGAATAACCCTGCTAGAATTTTCCATTCTCCAGCCATTCTCCAGAGTTTCACCTCTCTCTGAATAACCCTGCTAGAATTTTCCATTTTTTAGCCTTTCTCCAGAGTTTCACCTCTCTCTGAATAACCCAGCTAGAATTTTCCATTTTTTAGCCTTTCTCCAGAGTTTCACCTCTCTCTGAATGACCCTGCTAGAATTTTCCATTTTTTAGCCTTTCTCCAGAGTTTCACCTCTCTCTGAATGACCCTGCTAGAATTTTCCATTTTTTAGCCATTCTCCAGAGTTTCACCTCTCTCTGAATAACCCTGCTAGAATTTTCCATTCTCCTGCCATTCTCCAGAGTTTCACCTCTCTCTGAATAACCCTGCTAGAATTTTCCATTTTTTAGCCATTCTCCAGAGTTTCACCTCTCTCTGAATAACCCTGCTAGAATTTTCCATTTTTTAGCCATTCTCCAGAGTTTCACCTCTCTCTGAATAACCCTGCTAGAATTTTCCATTTTTTAGCCATTCTCCAGAGTTTCACCTCTCTCTGAATAACCCTGCTAGAATTTTCCATTCTCCTGCCATTCTCCAGAGTTTCACCTCTCTCTGAATAACCCAGCTAGAATTTTCCATTCTCCAGCCATTCTCCAGAGTTTCACCTCTCTCTGAATAACCCTGCTAGAATTTTCCATTTTTTAGCCTTTCTCCAGAGTTTCACCTCTCTCTGAATAACCCTGCTAGAATTTTCCATTCTCCAGCCATTCTCCAGAGTTTCACCTCTCTCTGAATAACCCAGCTAGAATTTTCCATTTTTTAGCCTTTCTCCAGAGTTTCACCTCTCTCTGAATAACCCTGCTAGAATTTTCCATTCTCCAGCCATTCTCCAGAGTTTCACCTCTCTCTGAATGACCCTGCTAGAATTTTCCATTTTTTATCCATTCTCCAGAGTTTCACCTCTCTCTGAATAACCCTGCTAGAATTTTCCATTCTCCAGCCATTCTCCAGAGTTTCACCTCTCTCTGAATAACCCTGCTAGAATTTTCCATTCTCCAGCCATTCTCCAGAGTTTCACCTCTCTCTGAATAACCCTGCTAGAATTTTCCATTTGTTAGCCATTCTCCAGAGTTTCACCTCTCTCTGAATGACCCTGCTAGAATTTTCCATTATCCAGCCTTTCTCCAGAGTTTCACCTCTCTCTGAATAACCCTGCTAGAATTTTCCATTCTCCAGCCATTCTCCAGAGTTTCACCTCTCTCTGAATAACCCAGCTAGAATTTTCCATTTTTTAGCCTTTCTCCAGAGTTTCACCTCTCTCTGAATAACCCTGCTAGAATTTTCCATTCTCCAGCCATTCTCCAGAGTTTCACCTCTCTCTGAATAACCCTGCTAGAATTTTCCATTCTCCAGCCATTCTCCAGAGTTTCACCTCTCTCTGAATAACCCTGCTAGAATTTTCCATTCTCCAGCCATTCTCCAGAGTTTCACCTCTCTCTGAATGACCCTGCTAGAATTTTCCATTCTCCAGCCTTTCTCCAGAGTTTCACCTCTCTCTGAATAACCCTGCTAGAATTTTCCATTCTCCAGCCTTTCTCCAGAGTTTCACCTCTCTCTGAATAACCCTGCTAGAATTTTCCATTCTCCAGCCATTCTCCAGAGTTTCACCTCTCTCTGAATGACCCTGCTAGAATTTTCCATTCTCCAGCCTTTCTCCAGAGTTTCACCTCTCTCTGAATAACCCTGCTAGAATTTTCCATTTTTTAGCCTTTCTCCAGAGTTTCACCTCTCTCTGAATAACCCTGCTAGAATTTTCCATTCTCCAGCCTTTCTCCAGAGTTTCACCTCTCTCTGAATAACCCTGCTAGAATTTTCCATTCTCCAGCCTTTCTCCAGAGTTTCACCTCTCTCTGAATAACCCGGCTAGAATTTTCCATTTTTTAGCCATTCTCCAGAGTTTCACCTCTCTCTGAATAACCCTGCTAGAATTTTCCATTTTTTAGCCATTCTCCAGAGTTTCACCTCTCTCTGAATGACCCTGCTAGAATTTTCCATTTTTTAGCCATTCTCCAGAGTTTCACCTCTCTCTGAATAACCCTGCTAGAATTTTCCATTCTCCAGCCATTCTCCAGAGTTTCACCTCTCTCTGAATAACCCTGCTAGAATTTTCCATTCTCCAGCCATTCTCCAGAGTTTCACCTCTCTCTGAATGAGCCTGTAACAGTAATATGCACATCTTTCATTCAGCATCCAACATCGCTTCAATAGTCACAGCCAAGGCGTTCAGTGGCTGCATTTCATTAATTCAGCAGCTGCTGAGGAATTGAACGCGCCTCGTTTTCACTGCTGCTCAGGCATGTTAAGCACTGCAGGCGTCACGTGATCTTGAACGCACCAGATCATGTGACGTAACACAGGCCTCTCGCTCTAGTGAGGGCGGAAATGAGCACGGAGCAAAGTTCAACTTGCCAGCAGTAGCACTTCCGGGATCAAGAGACAGACAGAGCTCAGCTTTAACCGTAAGAGACAGCCCTATACTGTGTGTGACTGCTCTATACTGTGTGTGACAGCCCTATACTGTGTGTGACGGCCCTATACTGTGTGTGACTGCCCTATACTGTGTGTGACTGCCCTATACTGTGTGTGACTGCTCTATACTGTGTGTGACTGCCCTATACTGTGTGTGACAGCCCTATACTGTGTGTGACAGCTCTATACTGTGTGTGACTGCTCTATACTGTGTGTGACGGCTCTATACTGTGTGTGACGGCTCTATACTGTGTGTGACGGCCCTATACTGTGTGTGACTGCCCTATACTGTGTGTGACAGCTCTATACTGTGTGTGACTGCCCTATACTGTGTGTGACAGCCCTATACTGTGTGTGACAGCCCTATACTGTGTGTGACAGCCCTATACTGTGTGTGACAGCCCTATACTGTGTGTGACAGCCCTATACTGTGTGTGACAGCTCTATACTGTGTGTGACTGCCCTATACTGTGTGTGACAGCCCTAT
Organism: Leptobrachium leishanense; assembly: GCA_009667805.1. Lineage (NCBI taxonomy): Eukaryota > Metazoa > Chordata > Amphibia > Anura > Megophryidae > Leptobrachium > Leptobrachium leishanense. The sequence continues at coordinate 39,010 of RXON01004256.1, read as the reverse complement.
ACTGTGTGTGACAGCCCTATACTGTGTGTGACAGCCCTATACTGTGTGTGACCCTATACTGTGTGTGACTGCCCTATACTGTGTGTGACTGCCCTATACTGTGTGTGACAGCCCTATACTGTGTGTGTGACAGCTCTATACTGTGTGTGACTGCTCTATACTGTGTGTGACTGCCCTATACTGTGTGTGACTGCCCTATACTGTGTGTGACGGCCCTATACTGTGTGACGGCCCTATACCTGTGTGTGAACGGCCCTATACTGTGTGTGGACGGCCCTATACTGTGTGTGACGGCCCTATACTGTGTGTGACGCCCTATACTGTGTGTGACGGCCTATACTGTGTGTGACGGCCCTATACTGTGTGTGACGGCCCTATACTGTGTGTGACGGCCCTATACTGTGTGTGACGGCCCCTTATTACTGTGTGTTGACTGCCCTATACTGTGTGTGACTGCCCTATACTGTGTGGTGACTGCCCTATACTGTGGTGTGACTGCTCTATACTGTGCTGTGACTCTGCTCTATACTGTGTGTGACTGCTCCTATACTGTGTGTGACTGCTCTATACTGTGTGTGACTGCTCTATACTGTGTGTGACTGCTCTATACTGTGTGTGACTGCTCTATACTGTGTGTGACTGCCCTATACTGTGTGTGACTGCCCTATACTGTGTGTGACTGCCCTATACTGTGTGTGACTGCCCTATACTGTGTGTGACTGCCCTATACTGTGTGTGACTGCTCTATACTGTGTGTGACGGCCCTATACTGTGTGTGTGACAGCTCTATGTGTGTGACTGCTCTATACTGTGTGTGACTGCCCTATACTGTGTGTGACTGCCCTATACTGTGTGTGACTGCCCTATACTGTGTGTGACTGCCCTATACTGTGTGTGACTGCCCTATACTGTGTGTGTGACAGCTCTATACTGTGTGTGACTGCTCTATACTGTGTGTGACTGCCCTATACTGTGTGTGACTGCCCTATACTGTGTGTGACGGCTCTATACTGTGTGTGACGGCTCTATACTGTGTGTGACTGCTCTATACTGTGTGTGACGGCCCTATACTGTGTGTGACTGCTCTATACTGTGTGTGACCGCCCTATACTGTGTGTGACGCCCTATACTGTGTGTGACTGCCCTATACTGTGTGTGACGGCCCTATACTGTGTGTGACGGCCCTATACTGTGTGTGACGGCCCTATACTGTGTGTGACGGCCCTATACTGTGTGTGACTGCCCTATACTGTGTGTGACGGCCCTATACTGTGTGTGACGGCCCTATACTGTGTGTGACGGCCCTATACTGTGTGTGACGGCCCTATACTGTGTGTGACGGCTCTATACTGTGTGTGACGGCTCTATACTGTGTGTGACGGCTCTATACTGTGTGTGACGGCTCTATACTGTGTGTGACGGCTCTATACTGTGTGTGACGGCTCTATACTGTGTGTGACGGCTCTATACTGTTGGGTGCCGGCTCTATACTGTGTGTGACGGCCCTATACTGTGTGTGACGGCTCTATATGTGTGTGACGGCTCTATACTGTGTGTGACGGCCCTATACTGTGTGTGACTGCCCCATACTGTGTGTGACTGCCCCATACTGTGTGTGACGCCCCATACTGTGTGTGACTGCCCCATACTGTGTGTGACTGCCCTATACTGTGTGTGACGGCCCTATACTGTGTGTGACTGCTCTATACTGTGTGTGACAGCTCTATACTGTGTGTGACTGCCCTATACTGTGTGTGACTGCCTATACTGTGTGTGACTGCCCTATACTGTGTGTGGACGGCCCTATACTGTGTGTGACTGCTCTATACTGTGTTGTGACAGCCTATACTGTGTGTGACAGCCCTATACTGTGTGTGACTGCCCTATACTGTGTGTGACGGCCCTATACTGTGTGTGACTGCCTATACTGTGTGTGACGGCCTATAACTGTGTGTGACGGCCCTATACTGTGTGTGACGGCTCTATACTGTGTGTGACGTCTATACTGTGTGTGACGGCTCTATACTGTGTGTGACGGCTCTATACTGTGTGTGACGGCTCTATACTGTGTGTGACGGCTCTATACTGTGTGTGACGGCTCTATACTGTGTGTGACGGCTCTATACTGTGTGTGACGGCTCTATACTGTGTGTGACGGCTCTATACTGTGTGTGACGGCTCTATACTGTGTGTGACGGCTCTATACTGTGTGTGACGGCCCTATACTGTGTGTGACTGCCCCATACTGTGTGTGACTGCCCCATACTGTGTGTGACTGCCCCATACTGTGTGTGACTGCCCCATACTGTGTGTGACAGCTCTATACTGTGTGTGACAGCTCTATACTGTGTGTGACTGCCCCATACTGTGTGTGACTGCCCCATACTGTGTGTGACTGCCCTATACTGTGTGTGACTGCCCTATACTGTGTGTGACTGCCCTATACTGTGTGTGACGGCCCTATACTGTGTGTGACGGCCCTATACTGTGTGTGACTGCCCCATACTGTGTGTGACTGCCCCATACTGTGTGTGACAGCTCTATACTGTGTGTGACTGCTCTATACTGTGTGTGACGGCTCTATACTGTGTGTGACGGCCCTATACTGTGTGTGACGGCCCTATACTGTGTGTGACGGCCCTATACTGTGTGTGACTGCTCTATACTGTGTGTGACGGCCCTATACTGTGTGTGACGGCTCTATACTGTGTGTGACGGCTCTATACTGTGTGTGACGGCCCTATACTGTGTGTGACGGCTCTATACTGTGTGTGACGGCTCTATACTGTGTGTGACGGCCCTATACCGTGCGTGACGGCCCTATACCGTGCGTGACGGCCCTATACCGTGCGTGACGGCCCTATACCGTGCGTGACGGCCCTATACCGTGCGTGACGGCCCTATACCGTGCGTGACGGCCCTATACCGTGCGTGACGGCCCTATACCGTGCGTGACGGCCCTATACCGTGCGTGACGGCCCTATACCGTGCGTGACGGCCCTATACCGTGCGAGAGCGCCGCCAATGCTGTGTGAACAGTGATTTTTCTTTGTCTCCTCAGAGAGCGCTGGGGATCAGGAGGTGAAAGCTCTCACTGTGAGACTTCTGTAGAGACAGAGGATGGATCAAGGAGGATTTTAAGCGCAGCGGTAAATTTCCCCCCCCCTCCCATCTGGGGCAGGGCTCCTCGGTTACTCGGTCGCGGCAGGGCTCCTCGGTTACTCGGGGTCGCGGCAGGGCTCCTCGGTTACTCGGGGTCGCGGCAGGGCTCCTCGGTTACTCGGGGTCGCGGCAGGGCTCCTCGGTTACTCGGGGTCGCGGCAGGGCTCCTCGGTTACTCGGGGTCGCGGCAGGGCTCCTCGGTTACTCGGTCGCGGCAGGGCTCCTCGGTTACTCGGTCGCGGCAGGGCTCCTCGGTTACTCGGTCGCGGCAGGGCTCCTCGGTTACTCGGTCGCGGCAGGGCTCCTCGGTTACTCGGTCGCGGCAGGGCTCCGCGGTTACTCGGTCGCGGCAGGGCTCCTCGGTCACTTGGGGTCGCGGCAGGGCTTGTCATGGAGCTGACATGGCGCTTCGCGCTTCAGACCCCAAGAGTCTTTGTGTTCATTTGTATCGTGTGATTTTAAATATATTTTACATCGTTTGGTTTTAGTTTAAATTAGTTTAGTGTAAAATGGCGTAGCTCTAGTTTTAAATATACTTATATTCCTGTAGGTAAATGTGGTTTATTAAAGATACTACCTGCAGCGAGTTCAAATGCTTTCGTTCGTATAGATTGTAAAATAGGTTTGAGTAATTTGTGATTGGGCAAAAGGGTTTTTCTCTTTGTTCATCTACTCTCTGTTTACATGTCTCAGAGGTTGGGAGTCACCATTGTTTCAGCCAAACCCTAACTGATTTCCTTTACAATAGATTATGTAAATGATGTGTGATATGAAGAAAGAGGAATGTTTATTGTAAATATCTGACAATATGTAATTAGCATTTTAGTAGGACGATGTGGGTCATTTATGCAAATTATGGCTGTTGGATTTCAGCATAAATGGTGGCGTTTTTGTTCATTAAAGAGCTCAGACAGAGAGAGAGAATCCTGTTGGAACATACAGCCGCGTCTGGTGTCTCCTTCAGCTACGCTACACTACACACTCAACCTCAGAAGGCACAGAGCGGCCTTCTGGAAATTCTTAACGGCTCCAGGGCAGAGAATCAGAAGCAGGTGGGTCAAGCTGCTCGAGGCGCTGAGGACAGCGCTCCCAGTAGCCGGGCTGACCGCAACGAAGGGGTGTCTGGAGAGTCAGGACAGACAGAAGAGAACGGTTCCGTCACACTGGTGGCAAGTGGTGTGGATAGAGGCTCTCCAACACCAATACACCCCGAGATGGCCAACTATACAGCCTGCAAGCAGGACACCCTGAAGGACCTGCTGGAGAGCCATGGAAGGAACGAATACTGAAATAAGGGTCAAAGGCACAAGTTTGGTGCAACCAGGAGCAAGATGGAAACGCTCAAGGAGGTAAAAAGACAACTCAAGCAATTAGGTCCAAACCCTAGCATGGACCTGTTCCCGAGCGTTTGGAATGAGGTCTGTTTATTGCAGAAAGGGGAAGCTGTGCAGGACCAGGAAGATTTTAACCCTCTGCATGTGGAATGCAACAAATACAATGTCCCAAACGAAGGAGTGTGATACGGAGGAGGCGCTAAAGTGAATAGAATATGTGTGCAGCCTACTGGAAGAGGAACACAAAACCTCGACAGAAATGTGTTTGAGATACGAAAGGAAATGGGAGTTACTCCAGTGGCGCAGAGGAAGGTAATTTGCGTTGAAAATCCGTATGAGTGCGAAACGGAAATATTCTAAAGAGCACAGTCTATCTTAATGTACACTAGGAAAAGTGCAATGCAATCAAAAGTGCATATAGAGCAGATGACAAGATATTCGTAATAAAAACACATAAAAAGAGCATAAAAAACAACACACACTGCTTGTGCAAAGTGCAAATATAAAGTGCAATTGAAATAGCATAAAAATAGTCCAGAGATAATGTAAAAAGACAGTCTTATACGTGAATGAATAAAGGAGGGCTAATTGATAACTGTGTAGGCCTCTCACTTATAACGTCCGTATACGAGGGTCCTCCAAATGGGGGAGAGATGGATCTTATCCTTGTTGTCCTAGTAGATTCCACGTTCTCGTAATGTGGGGAAGGGGAAAAAGAGAGAGAAAATAGTGCAATATTGTCTAGATATATTAGTCGTGGAAGGATGCAGGAAAAATGCACACTTACACTTTCCAGAGCCTATATGGTCCAGGCTCTGGTTCGCAATGCACTGGGCCAAGTATAGAGTGGCCTCTTCCCTTCTTTGGAAATTATTGTTCACCTCGGATATAGAAAGACAAAGTATTCATAGCGCAACTTGAATGGTGACTGGGTACATTGGTAGAAATAGAGTTACAGGGTTATCCAAAGAGATCCGAATTGCTTGAGAAAGGTAACCGAATGCTGAAAATCAGGGTTCGGTTACCTTTCCTGGCCATTCGGCTATCCAGAGAGCAGGCAATTCGCCAAATCCTGGCGAATTGCCTGCACATACGGTGCCTGTTCGGTCCCTGTTCGAGGGCAGTGAAATCCCCATGAAAAAGCAATGCTTCGGCTATTCAGAGAACACAAACCAGCAGTGAAAGGTTCCCCTAATGTCCTGCATTCGGTGGTTTAATTCGGCAAATTTATTCAGGAGAATCCCATAGACTTCAATGTTAAAATATTCCCGTTTTAATTCAATATCTAATAAACCGTTCATTATAAAATTCTGCAGCAAAAAGTCTCTTTATTTATAGATTTTTTAGGATACTTTAAGCATTTTTCAGATTTTTTTTATTTTTTTTAAAAAGTCCGATTTTTTTTTTTTTTTTTTTTTTTTTTTTTTTTTTTTCCAATTTACTAATTTTTTTTGTAACAGCCCTCTTTATTATCATTCCCTGGACCTCCTGTGAAAATTTCAGACATTTTCGCTCAGTAGTTTCTTTGCAAACAGCGTTTCTTTTTCCCAGATTCATACAAATGGTTTTTCTAATTTATTCACTGCCTCCTCTACGTCACAGCTGCTTCGGCTCTGTGTGATTCGGCTCCTTTTCGGCTCCTGTTCGGCTCATGTTCGGTTTTTTCGAAGGTTAATCCAGATGTTTTTGCTTGTTTTCAGCGTGCATTCGGTTAGTTTTCGTCAGGTTTTCGGCAGCTTTTCCCTGCAATTCGGGGACCCTGTGCTGTTTGCTGAATACACCGCAGGGTCACCGAAATGCAATCGGCAAAAGGAACCGAATTGAAGAGAACGAAAAGTCACCGAACGTGCGGTGACTTTTCGAATCTCTTTGGATAACCCTGTTAGTCTCACTCACCGATGGTGGAGCCTTGTTCCAGGCTCAGCTTAATGGCATGCAGTGCTCCTTTGCTCGGTGGGCACCGTCACCTCTTTAGTGGTCTTCTACTGGCTCAGAAGGGCAAATAAAGTAAATAGACCAAAAAAACAGCAGCAAAACCACGAATTGGTAACTTAAAATAACGTGGTTTATTAAGAAAATCTAAAATAGGAGGGAGGGGGGGGGGAGGAAGGGAAAAAGAAAAATGATAATGGTGGAGGATACGCGTTTCGGCAGCTCACGTGCCTTCATCAGTCCATAGGATTGCCCCTTTTTTCTCCTATGGACTGATGAAGGCGCGTGAGCTGCGTTTTCAACGCAAATTACCTTCCTCTGCGCCACTGGAGTAACTCCCAAATACAAGGTCCCAGGCTGGATGGAGCCAGGGGACATTCGTGGCCAGGAGGAGAACTGGCTGACCACTAAACCACACACCCAGAGGGTGCCTACAGACTTGGATTGGCAGAGACCAGGGATTTTGGAAGCATCAGCTTCTGCCAAGACCCAAACAAAATATGCCTCCGCACCAACTGTGACCGTCAACCCACCCTCAAGTAAGGCTAAAAAGAAGCGGAGGGGTGGACGGGTGAAAGAAATGGAGGTGGTGCTGGAGAGCGAATGCAAATGTTGTGACCCGCTTCGAAGGGAGGTAGAGACCTTGAAAGGGCAACTAGAAGCTGCCACCCAGAGCGAGAAAGAGACTGGCCTGCGATTGTACCGGCTACAGGATCAGCTGCAAGATGGCCAGAGAGCTGGACGAGGTGAGACTATCCAGAGATGATGCGGAGGTGAATGTACAGCGCCTGGAGATGGAAATCACTGGCTTACGGGACTTACTTACAGCTGCTGAGCGAGCCAAGGATAACGCTGCTCGAGAGCGAGAGGAGGCCATGGCCATTGGCGTTTTAAAAGTCCAGACAGCCTTGGGGGAAAAGTGTCTCCTGGAATCCCAGATTATGGAGCTGGTGGAGAAGCTGACAGCCGAACAGAGTAACGCTGAGTGAGTAGGCCAGAATCTCAAGAAGGCCAGATTGCTGAATGACCAACTGAGAGCAGATGGAGAGGCAGAGCGAAGAAGGCCCAGCTACTCGAGAAGTCATGTCAACAGCTGGAGGGTCAGTGCCAAGAACTAAAGGCTGAACTCCAGGCTTCTATCACTGCCTGGGAAGCAAGATGTCAAGAGCTACAGGAGCAGTGCGATGCAGAGACCCAGCAACGCCACAGTATAGGTGAGCAGTTGCGACACTCTGAAAGCAGGCTGTACACTGCACAGCAACAGCTGGAAATTGAGAGGCTCCAGACAGTACTACACCATCAGGTACAGGCCGAGCTGCAAGCTTCAGTTATTGAACTGAAAGCAAAGACTTTACAGCTAGAAGTACAGCTGAACGCCAAGATTAAAAAACAGCAGCAGGCTGTCAGGGAAGAGGCTGCGCTCCTTCCCACTGCACAAGGGAGATGCAGTACAGGTGACCCGGATCCCCAGCTTGAGGGGACAGCGATTTATGGAGCCTGTGGACTTAATTTTGTTCAATGAGAACCCTGTTGCGTTCACGATAAATTTCAGAGAAATCCTAAGGCTGGACGCTGTGCTGGCATCGGAGTGTGCCTTGTCCCCGACGAACCTGGGTACTTCTCACCTGTCCAGGAGACCAAGAGGACAGGGGAGTGACCACCCTGAAAAGCTACCAGATTCCTGGCCCCAGGAAGAATTGCACCCTTTTAGGATTGTGGGGACTGCTGTGGGCTGGACCCCTTTTTAAATGTTTGGGAAGGGGGCATCAGCAGAAGAAGAGACTGGGGACTGTGTAAATGCTGACTGGGTTCTGGTCCTGGGGCTTCAGAAATATGCTGGAGAAAAAGACGTGGGGAGGAGGCCCAGTGTGCCACTACTGAACAATTTTTCTCTGTGGACTGTGGTGGCCTGTTGCATGGAGCACTGGACAAGAGGGGTGTCTCGCCTCTTACCCCAGGACTATGGACCCGCGACCGTCAGACCCCACTGATGGTGCTTGTGCGCCAGCACCATGGAACTTTGTCCCTTTTCTGCGCCATCCTCAATGTGATAAGTCTCGTCAGTGCAAGCAATCCATTTGGGATCTAAGCTTGCCCTGCCGTTCTGGAAGGGGGGATATATGTCATGGAGCTGACGTGGCGCTCCGCGCTTCAGACCCCAAGAGACTTTATGTTCATTTGTATCGTGTGATTTTAAATATATTTTACATCGTTTGGTTTTAGTTTAAATTAGTGTAAATTGCGTAGCTTTAGTTTTAAATATACTTATATTTCTTTAGGTAAAAATTTGTTTTTTTTTTTAAAGATACTACCTGCAGCGAGTGCAATGCTTTGAGTAATTTGTGATTAGGCAAAAGGGTTTTCTCTTTGTTCATCTGCTATCTGTTTACATGTCTCAGAGGTTGGGAGTCACCATTGTCTCAGCCAAAACCTAACTGATTTCCTTTACAATAGATTATGTAAATGATGTGTGATATGAAGAAAGAGGAATGCTTATTGTAAATGTGACGGACGCCGCTACTTGGGAGTAGATCCGCCTTAGGTGCCGGGGTAGCGCTGCAATGAGCAGAGGTAGCGAGCCGGCGTCAGGTTCCTTGCTGGAATATATCGAGTCAGCCAGAAGGAAATGCCTAGCAGATAGTCCCTCTTTCCAAATACTCTTCGAGATGCAGTACAGGTTTGAAGGTAAATCAGAGTGTATTTAGAATGGGAACAGACAGTGCTTATATACAAAATACAGCCATGCACATTCAGACTTCCCGCCCACCCCAACAGTTTTGATTGGTTGGTTCCAAGACCATTGCAGGCTTCTCTCAGGTCCTCTCAGTCTTCACTTGGGTCCACTGGTTGTATGCAGATGAAGTCTTCACCTCACAGTGACCACATACAGTGATTTACATAACTCATTGTAAAGGGAATCAGATAGTGGGTGGCTGAGACAATGTGACTCCCAGCCTTTCAGAATAGGTAAACAGATAACAACAGATATCTACAGAGAAAGCACTTTTTTGCATAATCCACAAATTACTCAAACCTATTGTACATTCTATACGAAGGAAACATTTGACACTAGTGGCGGGTAATGTCTTTAAAAAAAAAAAACCACATTTAACTAAAGAAATATAAGTATTTAAAACTAAAAATGAGCGATTGACAATACATTTAAAATCACACAATATAACTGAGCATAAACTAGCAGGATGGTGCAGGGGAAAAACATGATTAATTAGAAGTCTAGCAACAGTTTTACTCTAAATCTAACAAAGGAAATTAGTTCCTATAAATAAAGGGTAAACGAAATATAACAAAATAAGAATGAAATTAAACTAAATAAATCCTGTGGCGGCCGATCCGTCACAGTAAATATCTGACATCATGTAATTAGCATTTTAGTAGGTCAATGTGGGTCATTTATGCAAATTATGGCTGTTGGATCTCAGTATAAATTGTGGGGTTTTTGTTCATTAACCCCTTTGCTGCAGAGGACGCGCTCAGCGCATCCACCCTTGGGTTCCGGCCGATCGCTGTGCCCCCCGGTGCGGGCTGACATCCTCGCTGTCAGCCCAGCACCCGGAACCGCTGCCGGCACAATTAGATGTCTTCGCAGCGGCGCAATGACATCTAATTCAGGCGCCCCCACCCCCCCGCATGTGCGGAGGAGGCGCCTGAAAGGGAGGACCTCTCTCCCTCCCGATCGCCGGGGTGCAGGGGGTTAATCCAGGCACCGTTTGGAAGGGCACAGCCTGCCCTTCCTAACGGTACCTGGAATTAACCCCATGGGGGCCGGATCACGATTCGTGATCCTTTCCCGGAGCTGGCCGACATCTTGGATGCCAGCCAAGCTTCCGGGACTGGCATCATCGTGCATAGCACGATGACGCCAGTCCTGGAGTTAACCCCTAACTGCCACGGATCGGGAGATAGGGGGTTTCAGTGAACTCCCGATCCGTGGCAGTTAGGGGTTAATGTTTGATATTGTTGGATCGGCCAGAGCATGGCCTTTCCAACGATACCAAACTTGACCATGTAAAAAGTTTTAAAAAAATTAAATAAAAATAAAAAAACATTTATAAAAAAAAAAAATAAACAAGTTTTTTTTTTTTTTTTTTTTTTTTGTTTCGTTAATGCAGCAATATAATTATTTCAATTATAATGTGAACAATGATGCTGCACTAACGATTTTTGTATGCGGTGCGTTTGTTAAAAATCATGTAATTCCCCCAAAAAAAATGTAATGAGACCCCATCTCTAATTTTTTTAACAAGTGCACCCCATACAAAATATAACCGCAATGGCTCGCATGTTAAAATGTGAAAAAAAAAAAACACTTTACACGTTGTAAATTATTGAAAATTCATATTTTATTGCATTTTTTGTTATAATATACAGACATGACATAACGTATACATATAATAATGACATATTATTAATCTGCCGAGTCTGACGGAAAGAACGATATATAATATGTCTGGGTCATATACTAAAATAAGCCTTCAAAACACGTTTAAACATGATGAGCAAAACCGGTAAAAATGACCTCAGCACAGGGCGGGAAAAGCCTCAGCAGCGAAAGGGTTAAAGATCTCAGAGAGAGGATCCTGTTGAAACATACAGCCGCGTCTGGTGTCTCCTTCAACTACACTACACACTCAACCTCAGAAGGCACAGAGCGGCCTTCTGGAGATTCCTAACGGCTCCAGGGCAGAGAAACAGAAGCAGGCCGGTCAAGCTGCTCGAGGCGCTGAGCACAGCGCTCCCAGTAGCCGGGCTGACCGCAACGAAGGGGTGTCTGGAGAGTCAGGACATCCGGAAGAGCACGGTTCCGTCACAGGGCTCCTCGGTTACTCGGCGTTGCGGCAGGGTTACCCGGCATCGCGGCAGGGTTACCCAGCGTCGCGGTAGGGCTCCTTCTTTACTCGGCGTCACGGCAGGGCTCCTCCTTTACTCCGCGTCACGGCAGGGCTCCTCCTTTACTCGGGGTCGCGGCAGTGCTCCTCCTTTACTCGGCGTCGCGGTAGGGCTCCTCCTTTACTCGGCGTCGCGGCAGGGCTCCTCCTTTACTCGGCGTCGCGGCAGGGCTCCTCCTTTACTCGGCGTCGCGGCAGGGCTCCTCCTTTACTCGGCGTCGCGGCAGGGCTCCTCCTTTTACTCGGCGTCGCGGCAGGGCTCCTCTTTTACTCGGCGTCGCGGCAGGGCTCCTCCTTTTACTCGGCGTCGCGGCAGGGCTCCTCCTTTTACTCGGCGTCGCGGCAGGGCTCCTCCTTTTACTCGGCGTCGCGGCAGGGCTCCTCCTTTTACTCGGCGTCGCGGCAGGGCTCCTGTGTTATTCGGCGTCGCGGCAGGTCTCCTGTGTTATTCGGCGTCGCGGCAGGGCTCCTGTGTTATTCGGCGTCGCGGCAGGGCTCCTGTGTTATTCGGCGTCGCGGCAGGGCTCCTGTGTTATTCGGCGTCGCGGCAGGGCTCCTCGGTTAGTCTCCGCTGCTGTCGGATGCTCGTATTGTTATGAAGTCTCGCTGTCTCTTCTGTCCAAAACCTGCAGGTTCTTGGTTCCGTGCGGCTCCATGTTGGATGAGATGGATCCCACAGACCTGGAGGACGATGACAGTTTGGAGTTGGAGGACGGGGGTGGGGAGGGAGGAGATCTGGAGCTGAATCCGTTTGATGGTTTGCCGTTCTCCTCTCGATACTATCAGCTTCTGTCCCAGCGTCGCGCTCTGCCCATCTGGAGCGTGAAGTACCAAGTGATGGAGAGTCTGCAGAACAGTAACATCATCCTGGTGTGCGGAGACCCTGGATCTGGCAAGAGTACTCAGGTACCGGACTACTTATACCACCGGAGAGGAGTATTAACCCCCGCAATGTGCCGCTAATTATTGTATCACAGCGGGCGGCGTGTTAATCCCTATGTGTGTGTTATTGTATCACAGCGGGGGGGGGGGGGGTGTCGTATCATATTTTTCGGGTGTGTTGTTGTATCACAGCTGGTTAATCCCTGTGTTTTTCGGGTGTGTTGTTGTATCACAGCGGGTTAATCCCTGTGTTTTTCGGGTGTGTTGTTGTATCACAGGGGGTTAATCCCTGTGTTTTTCGGGTGTGTTGTTGTATCACAGGGGGTTAATCCCTGTGTTTTTCGGGTGTGTTGTTGTATCACAGATGGTTAATCCCTGTGTTTTTCGGGTGTGTCGTTGTATCACAGCTGGTTAATCCCTGTGTTTTTCGGGTGTGTCGTTGTATCACAGTGGGTTAATCCCTGTGTTTTTCGGGTGTGTCGTTGTATCACAGATGGTTAATCCCTGTGTTTTTCGGGTGTGTCGTTGTATCACAGTGGGTTAATCCCTGTGTTTTTCGGGTGTGTCGTTGTATCACAGTGGGTTAATCCCTGTGTTTTTCGGGTGTGTCGTTGTATCACAGTGGGTTAATCCCTGTGTTTTTCGGGTGTGTCGTTGTATCACAGTGGGTTAATCCCTGTGTTTTTCGGGTGTGTCGTTGTATCACAGATGGTTAATCCCTGTGTTTTTCGGGTGTGTTGTTGTATCACAGCGGGTTAATCCCTGTGTTTTTCGGGTGTGTTGTTGTATCACAGATGGTTAATCCCTGTGTTTTTCGGGTGTGTCGTTGTATCACAGATGGTTAATCCCTGTGTTTTTCGGGTGTGTCGTTGTATCACAGATGGTTAATCCCTGTGTTTTTCGGGTGTGTTGTTGTATCACAGCTGGTTAATCCCTGTGTTTTTCGGGTGTGTTGTTGTATCACAGCTGGTTTAATCCTGTGTTTTTCGGGTGTGTTGTTGTATCACAGGGGGTTAATCCCTGTGTTTTTCGGGTGTGTTGTTGTATCACAGATGGTTAATCCCTGTGTTTTTCGGGTGTGTCGTTGTATCACAGCTGGTTAATCCCTGTGTTTTTCGGGTGTGTCGTTGTATCACAGTGGGTTAATCCCTGTGTTTTTCGGGTGTGTGTCGTTGTATCACAGATGGTTAATCCCTGTGTTTTTCGGGTGTGTTGTTGTATCACAGCGGGTTAATCCCTGTGTTTTTCGGGTGTGTTGTTGTATCACAGATGGTTAATCCCTGTGTTTTTCGGGTGTGTCGTTGTATCACAGCGGGTTAATCCCTGTGTTTTTCGGGTGTGTTGTTGTATCACAGCTGGTTAATCCCTGTGTTTTTCGGGTGTGTTGTTGTATCACAGCTGGTTAATCCCTGTGTTTTTCGGGTGTGTTGTTGTATCACAGCGGGTTAATCCCTGTGTTTTTCGGGGTGTTGTTGTTGTATCACAGCGGGTTAATCCCTGTGTTTTTCGGGTGTGTTGTGTTGTATCACAGCTGGTTAATCCCTGTGTTTTTCGGGTGTGTTGTTGTATCACAGCGGGTAATCCCTGTGTTTTTTGGGTGTTGTTGTATCACAGCTGGTTAATCCCTGTGTTTTTCGGGTGTGTTGTTGTATCACAGCGGGTTAATCCCTGTGTTTTTCGGGTGTGTTGTTGTATCACAGCGGGTTAATCCCTGTGTTTTTCGGGTGTGTCGTTGTATCACAGCTGGTTAATCCCTGTGTTTTTCGGGTGTGTTGTTGTATCACAGCTGGTTAATCCCTGTGTTTTTCGGGTGTGTCGTTGTATCACAGCGGGTTAATCCCTGTGTTTTTCGGGTGTGTCGTTGTATCACAGCGGGTTAATCCCTGTGTTTTTCGGGTGTGTTGTTGTACGCCGTGTTTACTGTTTTCATGGTGTGAGTTGTGAGTGCTGTGTATTTTTAACCCTCTCAGGTCCTGCAGTGGTGCGCGGAGTTGACCCTGTCGCAGCAGTACAGTCAGGGCTCGGTAATCTGCTCCCAGCCCCACGCCGCGGCCGCTGTCAGCCTCGCTCTGAGAGTTGCAGATGAGATGGATTTGAATGTGGGGCATGAAGTGGGCTATTCGGTCCCGCATGAAGATTGCACGTCCTCCAGCACGGTGATGAGGTGAGCTCTGGGGAAGGAAGGAACACAAAGAGTTAACGGGTAGAGTTTGTGTTAGATTGTGAGTAGCGTTAATGTGCCATAATCTGAGTGAAACCACAAAGGGATAATCCCGAGCTCAGCCAGGCTGGGGAGACGGGGCTGATTTCCGGGAGTGGGTGGACAGAGATGGGCTGGATTATTAGGGGTGGATGGAGGCAGGGCCTAATCCAGGTGTATTATCAGGGATTGGATGGGGTGGAATTGGGGTGCATTATTAGGGGGTGAATGGGGCCAGGGCCTAATCCAGGTGTATTGTCAGGGATTGGATGGGGTGGTGCCTGGGTAGTTTAAAAGGGAATGGATGGGGCAGAGTAAGGCTGGAATAATTGGTGGGGCGGTGCCTGAGGGTGTGGGGCGGTGCCTGAGGGTGTGGGGCGGTGCCTGAGGGTGTGGGGCGGTGCCTGAGGGTGTGGGGCGGTGCCTGAGGGCGTGAGGCGGTGCCTGAGGGCGTGAGGCGGTGCCTGAGGGCGTGAGGCGGTGCCTGAGGGTGTGAGGCGGTGCCTGGCAGATCTTTATTAGTGGGGAATGTGGGTGGGGTAGAGCCTGATTGGATTGATTAGTAGTGGGTGGGAGCGGTGTTGAGGTTGATTTTTTTTTCAGGGAATTGGTGGTGTGTGTGTGTGCGTGTTCGTGTGTGTGTGTGCGTGTGCGTGTTTCATGGGATTAGGCTGTGCTTGGTTGTATTATTTGTTTTTCAGGGAATTGGTGGGCAGTGTCCAGGTGGATTAATGGTGAGTGGTTGGGTTGGTGCCCCTGTGGATTGGCGGGATTAGGCTGTGCTTGATTGTATTATTTCATTGAGGGGGATTTATAATAAAGACACGGAGGCGAGTTTTATGCTTTTCTTTACTGAGCCGATAGCAGCAAAGACAAAATGCAGAGAAATAAAGTATTTTGACAGAAAACTTATTAACATATACAGGGTTATTCAGAGAGGGGTGAAAAGCAGGAGAATGACTGGAGAATGGAAAATTCTAGGTCGAAATAGCTGAACCAGAAAAATTCTCCCTTTCATCTCACTTTCCAAATCGGCTATTTTGAGAGATGAAAGGGAGAATTTTTCTGGTTCAGCTGTTTTGACCTAGAATTTTCCATTCTCCAGTCATTCTCCTGCTTTTCACCCCTCTCTGGACGGTTTACACTATCAGCAGGCAGTCCACGGTACAGAGCTCCTTTTCGCCCTTAGCAGCTCCTCTTTTCTGCAGCGAGAATGATATCTATTCTTAGAAGAGCAACTTGACGGAGGATGAATCCCGGGAGATCCTGTTCAAACTGCGCCAATTAACAAGTGTATCGTCATTAACCCCTTAGTGACCGGGTGGTTTTACACAAATCCGTCTTTTAGTGACCGCTGCTGTTTTTACGTTTCTGCGCTGTTAGTGTTTAGGTCAAATTTTCCTCTTACTCGTTTATTCGACCCACACATATTATACACCCTTTTTCCCACCATTAAATGGACTTTCTAGAAATACCATTATTTCCATCATATCGAATAATTTACTATAAAAAAAATATGAAATATGAGGAAAAAATGGTAAAAACACACTTTTTCGTAATTTAACCACTTCGATGCTGAGGACGCGCTCAGCGCGTCCTCGGCATTCCCGCTGGTATGCGGAGGACGCGCTGAGCGCGGCCTCCCATTGGGGTCAGCGTTCGGCCGGGTTCCGGACGATCGCTGGCCCCCCCGGTGCGGGCTGACATCCTTGATGTCAGCCGCGCATCCGGAACCGCAGCCGCTGGTATTAGGTGTCATCGCGGCAGCGCGATGACACCTAATTCAGGCGCCCCCCCCGCATGTGCAGAGGAGGCGCCTGAAAGGGAGAGCATGGCCAGAGCATGGCCGTTCCAACGATACCAAACATGAAAGTGAAAAATGTTGTAAAAAAAAATGAAAAATAAAAAAAAAACACTTTTTTTTTTCTTTTTTTTGGTTTGTTAATGCAGCAATATTGTTCCCATTTCAATTATAATGTGAACAATGATGCTGCACTAACGATTTTTGTATGCGGTGCGTTTGTTAAAAATAGTGTAATTTTCCCCAAAAAAAGTAACGAGACCCCATCTCTAATTTTTTTAACAAGCGCACCCCATACAAAATATAACCGCAATTGCTCGCATGTTAAAATGTGAAAAAAAACACTTTACACATTGTAAATTATTGAAAATACATATTTTATTGCATTTTTTGTTATAATATACAGACAGGACATGACGTATACATATAATGACATATTATGAATCTACCGAGTCTGACGGAAAGAACGATATATAATATGTCTGGGTCATATTCTAAAATAAGCTTCAAAACACGTTTAAACATGATGCGCAAAACAGGTAAAAATGACCTCAGCACAGAGGCGGGAAAAGCCTCAGCAGCGAAAGGGTTAATCCCCTAAATCTACAACCACCCAAAACGACCCCGGCTAAATAGGTTCAAAATTTTGTCCCGAGACTAGAAATACCCAACTTTTACATGCGTTTGCTTTTTAACCCCTTCACTGCTGAGACAGTTCACCTATGTGCGCTGCGCTCATTCTGACCATTTTGTGCTAATTATTTTTAGATGACAGCCTAGGTCCTATTTAATTAAACCCCCCCCCCAGACAAAAAAAAGTTTTTTTTTTATTAAAAGTTTTTTTTTAAATAAAATTTTTTTAATTTTGTTTTTAAAACCAAACCTGGTCATGTTTGGTATCATTTGAAAGGCCATAATCAGGCCTTTCAAATGATGGCAAATATGACCATCTAGCTGCCATGGATCGGGAGATAAAGGGATCCTTAGTATCCCCTTATCTCTACATGGCAGCTAGAGGGTTAACTGGCCCACTGACATCCTCACACATATGGTGAGGTTGTCAGTGGGTGGGGGGGGACCTGGAGGCTTGGCTGACATCCAAGATGTCAGCCCCCCTCCAGGTTTGAATCGCGTTTTGGCGCCGCAACGTGATCCTGTGTCGAAACGGTTAATGCCATACACCGCTGGAAAGGGGGGGCTCTCCCCTCTCCAGCGGTGTAAACGGCATCTCCCTAGCTTCAATGGTTGGGGAGATAGAGGGCTCCGAAGGAGCCCCCCCCTCCCCTCCATTGAAATCCATGGGGACGCCTGCTGATGTCACCACGCAGCGTGGCGACGTCATCAGCCTCGCCTGCCCATGTAAATCACATGGGCAGGCTTCCTCCCTGCCAGATCGCCGTGGGATCCGGCGAGGGGGGGTGAGTATCAGGCGGGAGGGGGATTAGGCGCCGCTGACGTACCCTGTACGTCCGCGGGTCTAAGGGAGACCCGAGGACAAGACGTACAGGGTACGTCAGCGGCCCTTAAGGGGTTAAGCGTTAGCTCCGGGTACATCGCGCAGATCAGCTTTACATGTAGCAATCGCTTAATGATCATACAATACACTTGTAACGAGTATTCTAATGGGTGGGAAGACGAACCCACGTATAAGGGTGGGATAATACTCGTCACCAGGTCTTTATTATAATTATCAGAACGATAAAAGGAAAAAAAAAACCCCACAAGCTAGTAGGTGAGGACAGCAGTGACCACACCTCATACACCCTGAAACAGGATTGAACCTAACAAGTTATATACCACAAAGGAGATAAAGAAAGACTTCCTCAAAAGGACATCAGGATGCTGAATTATAAAACATAACTTTTATTAATTCTAATAAGGAACAGACATTTAATAAACATATACACAATGCAGAACTGAAGTTAGATGGATTGGGCTTGGTGGATGAGGCAGAGAGACGTGGTTGGAATTTGCACACTTGGCTGTAATACTGAATTAGAAACCATCAATGGAAACAGCCAAGAGTAACCATATTGTTGCAAACATTGCTACAAGCGTCCGCAGTGCTCAATTAGGACATAGTAAGAGGAAGAATTCCAAAGTCAGTATAACAATGGCGCGGCAGTCTGACTGGGAGTAACCCAGAAGCACAAATAATTTGGACAGTCTTGCTAATGTACCCCACCATAAGCCATATATCCTCAGAGTTTACTGGCTACGACGCACAATGCATGACACAACACCACTGCTAAATAGCATCCAGAATCACATATTAGTCTGTTAACTCCAGCTCGGAGACACATTTAAAAAAACAAAAAACTCAACACAAACGTGTGTTTCGCCGATCACCACACCGGCTTCATCGGGAGTAAATCTGGAAACGCTATTCGTTTTCCCTGTATATATTACAGGAGACCCTAGTCACATGGCCTAAATGGACCAATCAACCACAGCCAGGAAACAGGGCTATTAATCAGGCTTCATGATATACCGACCTTAGAAACAGCCAATCAACTCAATGAAGGGTCATCTGACTGTCCACAGCCAATTGGTTTAAAACATTTTGTTGTGATCGATCACCAGAACGAAACCGCCCGCTGATATAGCAACAATAGTAACAATCGACAAACGTAGCTGGATTCAAAAGCCGCATATTGCGGGAGGGAGGCGCCTCATAATGCCTGGTCAACCACAGAATTTGCTGCGCGACAATAAAAAAAATCAATAAGATTAGTTTGGCATGATCTCCCTGAGGTAAACCCATGTTGTTTCTGATCCTGTAATCTATGTGTTTTTAGATGTTCAACAATCCTTTCCTTTAACATGGTTTCCATTAATTTCCCCACTACTGACGTAAGACTAACTGGCCTATAGTTCCCCGATTCCTCCCTACTACCCTTCTTGTAAATGGGCACAACATTTGCTAATTTCCAGTCTTCTGGGACGACTCCTGTTAACAAGGATTGGTTAACTCCCGTTAGCAAGGATTCATGAAGGAACATTGTCTATCCCAGACTCCTTGTTCTCTCCATGCCCTTCTTCATCCATTGCCTTTGCTAAACCTGTAGGGGGCACAGAGAAGTGGGGATTGGCAAGGGAATGCAGGAAACTTGGATCAGCAGTAGGGGGCAGTAATGTTGCTTTCTGTGTACAGGTTCTGCTGGGATTCCCTGGTGCTGCATGAGCTGACCTCTAACCCGCTGCTGCAGGAGTTTGGGGTGGTCATCCTGGATGAAGTCGATGAACGCACGGTGGCTACTGACGTTCTTTTGGGCCTCCTGAAAGATGTAATTCGACAGAGACCTACCCTGCGCATGGTGGTGATGGCTTCTCCTGCCATGGAGGACTGCTTGGTCACTTTTTTGGGGGAAGGGGTATCTGTGGTGAGGATTCAAAGTGAAGAGGCTGTGCCGCAGGTGGTATATCGTGCCTCTCTCTCCCAAGACCCAGTCTTGGCCGCCTGTCACCTGGTCCTAGATGTCCACCGCCGAGGAGACCCAGGAGATGTTCTGGTGTTCTTGGCCAGTGAAGAAGTAAGTCTGGCCAGGTTACAGATGCATTCTGTGGAAGGAGACTATTCCTTCCCTGGTTCCATGCCTAAGGAAGGCCAACTGTTAAAGGAGACCATGCCTTCTCTGGTTGCATTCTGTGCAAGCAGACCATGCATCCCATGATTCCATGCTGTAACCAGACCGTGCATCCCATGATTCCATGCTGTAACAAGACCGTGCATGTAAGCAGGCCATGCCTCTCATGATTCCAGCTTGCAGGTGTCCATTGACGTCCAGACAGTAAAGTTCCTGTCTCGCAGAGACATGAGATTGTTGTCCATTTGCCATGAGTGGTGGACAGGTTTGCAGGAAAGGTTGTGCCATGTAGGAAAGCGGAGTGTTTTCAGAATGGTGTTGCTATGGTATCAGCGATGTTCCTCTTCCCTCTGATTCTCAGGAAGTTCTTCGCTGTTCTTCTGCTCTGATGACTGAGTCCATCTCTCTCAGCCCCAGTCTGGGTTGCCTCCTGCCACTGACTCTGCTCCCCAGCACCGGAAGTGCCATTCAATCGGTGTATGAGACCCTGCAAACTCTGCAATCAGGATACAAGCGCCACGTTTTCCTGGCTCCCTCTGCAGCTGAGCTTTCCTTCTCTCTCCCAGGAGTTCAATATGTGATCGACTCGGGCAGAGAGCTGCAAACTGTGAGCACCTATAATTGTATTGTGTCTGCTCTGCCAACACGGCTTGCCCAGCATTCATCACTTGTGCAGCCTTATCCTGCCCACATACCTTTCCTCTGCCACCACAGCCTTCCCGCTTGTGCCTTTCCCCTTTTACTCGGCCTACCTCCTTGCGCCTGTCCTCTATTCCTTGGCCTGCCACCTTGTGAATTTCCTCTGCATGCCCCCACGATCTATTGCTCTGCTCTTCAGCCTGCCCCCACGATCTATTGCTCTGTTCCACGGCTTGCCCCCTCGCGCCGATCTTCAGCATGCCCCCACGTGCCAAGCCTCTGCCTGCCCCCTAGCGCTTTCTTCTGCTTCTCGGCTTGCCCCCTCGCACTGTTCCCCTACTTCTTGGCTTGCACCCTCGCACTGTGATGGAAACCACACTCCCAGCCGCTGAGTCACTCAGAACTCAGTGCCTTGAGCAGCCTGATCTGTAGCTCCAGACCTGCTTGGTCTTATCCTCTGCCTCTTTGAATTTCCAGAAGGCCGCTAGCACTGTGCCCTCTGAGGGTGAGAGTGGGTACCCTGAATGAGACACCAGACAAGCTGTATGTTCAAACATGATTCTGACTTTTAATGAACAAAAACGCCACTATTTATGCCCAGGTCCAACAGTGATCATTTGCATAAACCAAATAATGAACCTTGACTTACTAAAACTTTAATTACATTATGTCAGGTAGATATTTACATTCCTTAGCCTTCATATCACACATCATTTACATAATCTATTGTAAAGGGAATCAGATAGTGTTTGGCTGAGACAATGGTGACTCTCAACCTCTCAGACATGCAAACTGTAACGGTTGGCCCCCTCTTGGACCATCGTGGTGGCTTGGAACATGGAGTGTAGCCCTTAAGGCAGGTGAGCTACTAACTGGACACGGAACAGATCAATAAAACAGACTTGTTTCTCCAAAAGCAAGGAGCACAAGTAGGACTGAATTGCCACTAAGCTCCGAAGGCATCAAGACCGACAGATAACCCAGGACACGCTCAGAAACACCAACGATGTAAGACCGTTGATGAATTGTGCAGGCTGCAGGGCAGTCAACAAACTGACAGACTTGGCGAAACAGGACCAGAACTGAACTCAACTTCCGGACGATACAGGAACCAGACAGTGACTCCTGGAGGGCCAGGAGAAAACTAAGAAGTATTCCCAGCATAGGAATCCCTTAAGAAAACCCTCACAAAGAATAAACAGATCAATATGAATAGGAAGGGCAAGGGATTAACAAGACCGACAAAACATCCTGCAATGAAGAGGTCTTTTTAATGGCCTCGGAGACTATACTAAACTAAGACAGACAAGGTACAGAAAACATGAAACCTATATGAATGGTCAGGCAGGCAAGGTTGGCAACAGATCAGCAGCATACAGAGTATCAGAGGCGTGTTCAATACCTCAGCCGCTGCAAGTGCTAAGTTAGCAACTTGCCATTGAACGCCGTTCATTCGCTCAGCAGTGCTAACCTAGCACTTGCAGCGACCCGAGGAGATGCTTCGTGTGACGTATTAAAGATGGCCGCCGCCATGAAGCAGTAACAATTCCGTACAGCAAGATGGCCGCCGCAATGAACCAAGTAAGAATTCCGTACAGTAATGTTAATTTTGAGGTTTTTGTTCACCAAAGCACAAAATATTTCTTTATTATTTCCCCCTGGACATAGACATATATTAGAGTTCAATTTAGATTTTGTTTCACAAGTAAACATAATGTTTATTCATTAAAAACTATCGTTTGGGGTGTGTGCGTACAAAACGGAATTGTGCTGACTGCTTTTCTTTTATCATATTGTGTCCGAGGTGATACGAAATACAATCTGAATCTTTAATTAAAAAATCGTCGGCCATTTTGGATTCAAAATTCGCATCCAAAGCGTTCAATGACACTGCTGCAGCAAACTGAATTGCTGCGCTGCAGCAATTCAGCAGCTGCTGAGGTATTGAACGGGGCTCTGGAGTAAGCAGAAAAGGATCGTCAGGAAACACAGCTGAGGTCAAAACCAGAATGCACTAGAACAAGAATGCTTTGCAGCAACACGGGGAACTAACAGGACACAACCACCATCAAACTCCACAAACCGTCAATGAGGCTCTGTGCGGCTTGGATATTTATAGGGAGTGGGTCTGTGTGATTGGGCCATGTGACCCCAGACCAGGAGATCACATCAGAACCCCAGACAGCACGGCCAAACACAACCACAGGGGAAAAACCGACATGAAGACCCTTCACCACCAGGGGGCGCAGCCAAAACCAGGGAAAATGTAACATAACCCACTCCCTTACGGGTGACCCCCTGGGCACAGAAAACACGACCGATGGAATCATGAAAACAGATCACGAATACCAGTCACCAAAATCCATTGGGGTTGCACTCCTCAGAGTCCTCACCCTCCTCCCCAAGACGCCTCCGTCTATGAGGGTTCTTTTGAATGGCAGCCCAGTGGTCCTTCCTGAACACCAGTCCAAAGGGTGACTGCACATAGCCCTCAGGGACATGACGGGATCTCAGTATTGGTCAGACTGGACATAGAATCAGATTGACCAGGGTTGGTCTCCTTTTTAAGTCTTCTCCTGGAACGAGATCTAGAACTGGTGACAACCCCACATGACATAGCTACAGTAGGGATAGACATTGTGTTCTCGAGCACACAAGATTTTGATTCATTACACCCACTGCTGGGTTTACCATCAATGGACCCACTGTGAGACTTGGGTATCGCTGACTCAAGGCTTGCCATGCGATCTACCGACAACCCTTGGTTCAGCCGCCAAGGCCAGCAAAGTACTGGCATGCATTAAAAGGGGAGTTCACTCACGGGATGAAAACATAATTTTGCCTCTGTATAAATCAATGGTCAGGCCGCACCTTGAATATGCCGTGTGATTTTGGGCACCTGTCTTAAAAAAAGATATTATATCGTTAGAAAAAGTGCAGAGACGGGCAACTAAATTAATAAGGGGGATGGAAGGGTTAAGTTATGAGGAAAGACTAACAAGCTTAAACCTGTTTAGTTTAGAGAAACGGCGCCTTAGAGGGGATCTGATAACCTTATATAAATATATACGGGGCCATTATCAACCATTGTCTGATAACCTATTCATTAACAGGACTATACATAGGACAAGAGGTCATCCATTTAGACTGGAAGAAAGAAAATTTAGCTTAAAGCATAGGAAGGGTTATTTTACGGTGAGAACAATAAAGCTGTGGAATTCTCTGCCTGTTGAGGTGGTTGGGTCAGAGTCTGTACAGACTTTTAAAAAACGACTGGATGGCTTCCTGCAGACACAGAATATTAAGGGTTATAATATTTAATATGTGGGTAAAAGCTTCTTGATCCAAGGAGAAATCTGACGCCATTCTGGGGTCAAGAAGGAATTTTTTCCCAGTATGTTGCATATTGGCGAGCATTTCAGACTGGGTTTTTTGCCTTCTTTTGGATCAACAGCAGTAGGTTATGTGGGAGAGGCAGAACCCGATGGACGCATGTCTTTTTTCAGCTTATATAACTATGTAACCCACTGGCTTCTGGCAAGACAGGCAGCTCACCAGCATCACCTGTACCAGACATAAAGCGCTTAGCACCCACACCAGGCATGATTTGCACATCATCAGAACATAGAACTATTGGCACCTTGCTAGTTCTACACATTTCACCTGGAGGAATATACTGTGGACCTTCCGAGTCATCGGAATCCTCCTTAAAACACCTCAAAGCATTAGGGTCTTTCTTGATCATGGCCCAGTGTGCCTCACGGAACAACATCCCACATGGAGATCGTATATAACGCTCGGGTACAGGGATAGAATTTGAGATTGTAGCACCGGTCAGTTTGGATGTAGCTCCATTAACCGGCAGGACTGGCACATAACCAGAAACAAACACACCTGGCAGCATGCCATCAGAGGCTGACATGAGGGGATTTTGGCCCAAACCAGACATGAAGGGCTTATCGCCCACCTGAGACAAACTTGGCATATCGCCAGAAACAGGTTGTAGGGGCACATTGCCCGAATTATACATGAAGGGCTCAGTGCCCACACTTGGCATTGCAACGGTAGGAACAACACTGGACCCACTGGGACAAGGGCACAGTGGTCTCATGTGTTAATGTGGGCACATCAGTCTCACAACCTAATGAGGCCTCAACGGTCTCGTAGTAGGACATTGGCACGGCTGCCTCGCAGCAGGACATTGGCACAGCTGTCTCACACAACATGGGCACAACTGTCTCGGCATTGGCATAACTAGCAGCTCGCTAGTAGAACCAGACATGAAGGACTCGTGTAGATACAGGCACTTCGGCCTCATAACAAAACGTGGCCACAACGGTCTCGCATAACATGGGCGCAGCTGGCTCGTAGCTTGGCATTGGCACAGCTGGCTCGTGGCTCGGCATGAAGGGCTCTTGGCCCACAACAGGCATGAATACAGCTTCCTTGAAGCTCAACGTGGGCATCACTGGCACCACACCAGGTTCAGGTAGTGTGACCTCGCAACCAGACTTCATTATTACGGTGGCTGATAGTGGTAGGTGAACAGCAGCACAGGCAATAGAGCCTGTAACGATACAACGCCCTGGACCACCATTAGGGTGTCTTCCTTGTTTTGAGAGGCCACGTACAAGAAACCATCAGGGGAGTAGTCTCCATAACTTCATCCTCAGATCCCATGGCTGAATAGGAGTCATACTCTATGTACTGTTCAGGCTCATGGTCAGGAGACTTGACAAATTCAGATGTGTCAGTTGCCCCCTCTACAGGCCTCAAGGGTTCTCCTAGGCCTGGACGGTACAGGGGGTCTGATAACATGGGATTCATAGCGGGGCCTGGTGCCATCTGACCCAATACAAGGTCTGGCTTTGGTGGCCTGACTGAGATGTGGGGAAAGTGGACACCTTGCCAGCCTAAGGGCACACTGGCATCTTGCCAGTCTCAGGGCGCACTGGCACCTTGCCAGCATCAGGACGCACTGGCTTTAATGGGCAGGAATTGATTTTATGCATCAGGGAACTGCAGTAAAAACAGAGCTTAAATAACCTATGTCTCTCTTTTTCAGACATGGGAGGTTCCCCAGAGACTCTGCTGGGAGGAACCGCATAATGAAGCACACTGAGAGACCGCATTAACCTCTTCAGCTCCGTCAGCAAATCAAAAACCATCTGAAGCACAGAATTTAACACCGTAAGCTCACCTGCAGGCGTGAATGGACGGTTTGTAATGTAACGTTTGGCCCCCTCTTGGGCCATCGTGGTGGCTTGGAACATGGAGTGTAGCCCTTAAAGCAGGTGAGCTACTGACTGGACACTGGACAGATCAATAAAACAGACTTGTTTCTCCAAAAGCAAGGAGCACAAAAGTAGGACTGAATTGTGAATTGCCACTAAGCTCCGAAGGCTTCAAGACCGACAGATAACCCAGGACACGCTCAGAAACACCAACGATGTAAGACCGTTGATGAATTGTGCAGGCTGCAGGGCAGTCAACAAACTGACAGACTTGGCGAAACAGGACCAGAACTGAACTCAACTTCCGGACGATACAGGAACCAGACAGTGACTCATGGAACAGGAGCGCCAGGAGAAAACTAAAGGGATCCCTATGCTGGGATTACTTCTAAGAAAAACCTCACAAAGAATAAAAAGATCAATATGAATAAGAAGGGCAAGGGATTAACAAGACCGACAAAACATCCTGCACTGAAGAGGTCCTTTTAATGGCCTCGGAAACTATACTAAACTAAGACCGACAAGGTACAGAAAACATGAAACCTATATGAATGGTCAGGCAGGCAAGGTTGGAAACAGATCAGCAGCAAACAGAGTACCAGGAGTAAGCAGAAAAGGATCGTCGGGAAACACAGCCGAGGTCAAAACCAGAATGCACTAGAACAAGAATGCTTTGCAGCAACACAGGGAAACACCGGGAACAGGACACAACCACCATCAAACTCCACAAACCGTCAATGAGGCTCTGTGCTGCTTGGATATTTATAGGGAGTGGGTCTGTGTGATTGGGCCATGTGACCCCAGACCAGGAGATCACATCAGAACCCCAGAACAGCCCCAGACAGCACAGCCAAACACAGCACAGCCAAACACAACCACAGGGGAAAAACCGACATGAAGACCCTTCACCACCAGGGGGCGCAGCCAAAACCAGGGAAAATGTAACATAACCCCCTCCCTTACGGGTGACCCCCTGGGCACAGAAAACACGACAGATGAAATCATGAAAACAGATCACGAATACCAGTCACCAAAATCCATTGGGGTCGCACTCCTCAGAGTCCTCACCCTCCTCCCCAAGACGCCTCCGTCTATGAGGGTTCTTTTGAATGGCAGCCCAGTGTTCCTTCCTGAACACCAGTCCAAAGGGTTACTGCACATAGCCCTCAGGGACATGACGGGATAACGGGATCTCCGTATTGGTCAGACTGGACATAGAATCAGATTGACCAGGGTTGGTCACCTTTTTAAGTCTTCTCCTGGAACGAGATCTAGAACTGGTGACAACCCCACATGACATAGCTACAGTAGGGACAGACATTGTGTTCTCGAGCTCACAAGATTTTGCTTCATTACACCCACTGCTGGGTTTACCATCAATGGACCCACTGTGAGACTTGGGTATCGCTGACTCAAGGCTTGCCATGCGATCTACCGACAACCCACTGGCTTCTGGCAAGACAGGCAGCTCGCCAGCATCACCTGTACCAGACATAAAGCGCTTAGCACCCACACCAGGCATGATTTGCACATCATCAGAACATAGAACTATTGGCACCTTGCTAGTTCTACACATTTCACCTGGAGGAATATACTGTGGACTTTCCGAGTCATCGGAATCCTCCTTAAAACACCTCAAAGCATTAGGGTCTTTCTTGATCATGGCCCAGTGTGCCTCACGGAACAACATCCCACATGGAGATCGTATATAACGCACTGAAGAGGTCCTTTTAATGGCCTCGGAGACTATACTAAACTAAGACAGACAAGGTACAGAAAACATGAAACCTATATGAATGGTCAGGCAGGCAAGGTTGGAAACAGATCAGCAGCAAACAGAGTACCAGGAGTAAGCAGAAAAGGAAACACAGCCGAGGTCAAAACCAGAATGCACTAGAACAAGAATGCTTTGCAGCAACACAGGGAAACACAGGGAACAGGACACAACCACCATCAAACTCCACAAACCGTCAATGAGGCTCTGTGCTGCTTGGATATTTATAGGGAGTGGGTCTGTGTGATTGGGCCATGTGACCCCAGACCAGGAGATCACATCAGAACCCCAGAACAGCCCCAGACAGCACAGCCAAACACAACACAGGGGAAAAACAGACATGAAGACCCTTCACCACCAGGGGTGCAGCCAAAACCAGGGAAAATGTAACACAAACAGATAACCGATAAACAAAGAGAAATCAGTTTTGCATAATCACACATTACTCAAACTTGTTTACGTTCTATACGAAAGAAAGGAATGCACTTTCAAAACCCCATTCACATAAAGTAATAGAAGTACATTTAAACTAAAACCGAGCAATTTACAATACATTTAAAATCACAACACGCAATATAAGTGAACATAAGGTCTTTCCCAAGGCAAATGTCTGTGTCTCTTTTGGGGTTTTCGCCATGGGAATAAAAGTCTTGGGGTTTGACGCAGGGAGAGCTATGTGAGTTCTATGACACCCTGTTCCTCTTCTTCTCGACTTGCCCCATTGTTTCTTTCCTTTGCTTTTCGGCTTGCCCCCTCGAGCCTTTCCTTTCCTTCTTGGCTTGCCCCCTTGCACTGTTCCTCTTCTTCTCGGTTTGCCTCTTGTGCCTTTCCTTTGCTTCTCGGCTTGCCCCCTCGCGCCTTTTTTTTGCTTCTCGGCTTGCCCCCTTGCGCCTTATCTTTGCTTCTCGGCTTGCCCCCTCGCACTGTTCCTCTTCTTCTCGGCTTGCCCCCTCGTGCCTTTCCTCTGCTTCTGGGCTTGCCCCCTCGCGCCTTTCTTTGCTTCTCGGCTTGACCCCTCGCACTGTTCCTCTATTTCTCACCTTGCCGCCTCGCACTGTTCCTCTTCTTCTTGGCTTGCCCACTTGTGCCTTTTCCTTTGCTTCTCGGCTTGCCCCTTGCGCCTTTCTTTGCTTCTCGGCTTGCCCCCTCACACTGTTCCTCTACTTCTCGGCTTGCCCCCTCGCACTGTTCCTCTGCTTCTTGGCTTGCCCCCTCGCACTGTTCCTCTGCTTCTCGGCTTGCCCCCTCGCACTGTTCCTCTGCTTCTCGGCTTGCCCCCTCGCACTGTTCCTCTACTTCTCGGCTTGCCCCCTCACACTGTTCCTCTGCTTCACAGCTTTCCCCCTCGCACTGTTCCTCTACTTCTCGGCTTGCCCCCTCGCACTGTTCCTCTACTTCTCGGCTTGCCCCCTCGCACTGTTCCTCTACTTCTCGGCTTGCCCCCTCGCACTGTTCCTCTGCTTCACAGCTTTCCCCCTCGCACTGTTCCTCTACTTCTCGGCTTGCCCCCTCGCACTGTTCCTCTGCTTGCCCCCTTGCACTGTTCCTCTGCTTCTCGGCATGCCCCCTCATGCCTTTCCTTTGCTTTTCGGCTTGCCCTCTCGCACTGTTCCTTTGCTTCTCAGCTTGCCCCCTTGCACTGTTCCTCTGCTTCTTGGTATGCCTTGTGCCTTTCCTTTACTTCTTGGCTTGCCTTCTCGAACTGTTACTCTGCTTCTCGGCTTGCCCCCTCGCACTGTTCCTCTGCTTCTCGGCTTGCCCCCTCGCACTGTTCCTCTGCTTCTCGGCTTGCCCCCTCGTACCTTTCCTCTGCTCCTCTTACATATTTTCATTTCTAATCATCTCCTGCTCCCTCTCTCTTTTCAGGTTTACAATCCTCGCATTCGCGCAGATTCTCTGATTCTTCAGCCAATCAGTAAAGCAAAAGCTGAAATCCGTAGGAATAGAAGCAGAATCAGTGCGGGTGAGCGCACGTTTATTAAAGCATGTTTTATATTTCTCTGTCTGTTTTCAAGTTTAGTCAACTTACCAGCTGTGCCCCCCCCCCCAGTCCCACTGGCCGCCCCTCCAGCCGTGCTGTGCCCCTTTGTTCCCCCTGGGCACGGTGCCGGTCACCCCTTGGGCCACGTCCCCACGCGATGTGCCCCCGCGCATGCCTTATGTATATCACTGGCTCTCCTTCCGCTCTTTGTGTCTCCTCTCTAGGTATTTGCTACCGCCTGTATTCAGAAGGCTTTCACACACAGATGCCGGACGTGTCTCCTCCACGTGTTCTGCAGGAGAATCTCAGCCGTTTAGTACTGCTCCTCAAGAGGCTTGATATTGCAGACATGGGGCAATGTGACTTCCTGGATCGACCTGGTGCGGCTTTTTAAAAAAATAAATAAAATTCAATACTACATGTCACATGGGGATCCGCACCCCAGAATAAGTATCCATGTGCAAAAAGGCTCCCTCTTGCCGTCAGTATCCAGAAGGAGTACGGATTCTGGCCCAAACCCACCCAGTCAATAGCTGGAGCGCCTTGCAGGGTGAAAACAAAACTGGGAATTACTTTATTTACAGTTTACAAATACAGACGGGATATGCTCCTCTGCCCCCCTCAAGCCTTTCCTCAGCTTTCCCCGTTGTGCCTATCCTCTGCTCCTCGGCCTGTCCCATTCGCGGCTTCTCTAGCCTCTCGCACTTCCCATCCAAGCCCCAGCTGGACTCTCGCGCTTCCCGTCCGAGCCCCGGCTGGACTCGCGCTTCCCTTCTGAGCCCCGGCTGGACTCCTGTGCTTCCCGTCCGATCCCCAGCTGGACTCCCGCTCTTCACGTCCGAGCCCCGGCTGGCCTCCTGTATTTTCGTCCAAGCCCCAGCTGTCTTCCCATCTGAGCCCCGGCTGTCTTCCCATCTGAGCCCCGGCTGTCTTCCCATCTGAGCCCCGGCTGTCTTCCCATCTGAGCCCCGGCTGTCTTCCCATCTGAGCCCCGGCTGTCTTCCCATCTGAGCCCCGGCTGTCTTCCCATCTGAGCCCCGGCTGTCTTCCCATCTGAGCCCCGGCTGTCTTCCCATCTGAGCCCCGGCTGTCTTCCCATCTGAGCCCCGGCTGTCTTCCCATCTGAGCCCCGGCTGTCTTCCCATCCGAGCCCCGGCTGTCTTCCCGGCTGGCCTCCCATGCTTCCTGTCCAAGCTCCGGCTGACCATCCATGTTTCCCGTCCGAGCCCCGGCTGTCCATCCGCAGTACCCATCTGAGCCCCGGCTGTCCGTCCGGCCTTTCATCTTGTCCGAGCCATGGCTGGCCATCCGGCCTTTCATCTTGTCCGAGCCATGGCTGGCCTCCTGCGCTTCCCGTCCGAGCCCCGGGTGGCCTCCCGCGCTTCCCGTTGGAGCCCTGGCTGGCCTTCTGTATTTTCCGTCTGGCCTCCCGTGCTTCCCAGCTGAGCCCCGGCTGTCTTCCCGTCGGAGCCCCAGCTGGCCTCCCGTGCTTACCATCCAAGCTCCGGCTGACCATCCGTGTTTTCCCGTCCGAGCCCTGGCTGGCCGTCTGGCCTTTCATCTTGTCCGAGCCCCAGCCTTTCATCTTGTCCGAGCCCCGCGCTTCCCATCTGAGCCCCTGCTGGCTTCCTGTCTGAGCCCTGGCCGTGCTCCCACGTTTCCCATCCGAGCCCCGGCTGGTCTTCCACCCTTCCCATCTGTGCCCCGGCTGCCATCCTGCCTTTCTCGTCCGAGCCTCAGCTGGCTTCCCATCCGGGCCCAGGCTGGCGTCCCGCACTTCCCATCCGGGCCCAGGCTGGCCTCCCGCGCTTCCCGTCCGAGCCCCAACTGGCCTCCTGTGACGGAACCGTTCTCTTCCGTCTGTCCTGACTCTCCGGTCTGCCCGGCTACTGGGAGCGCTGTCCTCAGCACCTCGAGCAGCTTGACCCGCCTGCTTCTGTTCCTCTGCCCTGGAGCCGTTAGGAATTTCCAGAATGCCGCTCGGTGCCTTCTGATGTTGACTATATAGTGTAAGCGTAGTTTGTAATAAAGACACCAGGCGCGGCTGTATGCTTTAAAACAGGATTCTCTCTCTCTCTGAGCTTGAGAGTTCTCTGACTTTTAATGAACAAAACACCACCATTTATGCTGAAGTCCAACAGTCATAATTTGCATAAATGACGCACCTCGTCCTACCAATATACTAATTACATTATGTCAGTTATTTACAATAAACATCCTTTACATTCTTTAGCCTTCAGCTCAAACAACATTTGTATAATCTATTGTTCTAACACATCAGATTAAATACACAATCACAGACTTCTTGAATCAAATATGCAGCCAGATAAGGGGAAAAGCCCTGTTGCATAAATTACACAGCAGTAAAGCTTGTTTACTGGCTATACAGAAACACATTTACCTACAGGAATATAAGTATATTTAAAACTAAAGTTACGCCATTTTACACTAAACTAATTTAAACTAAAACCAAACGATGTAAAATATATCTAAAATCACACGATATAAATGAACATAAAAAAGTCTCTTGGGGTTTGAAGCATGGAGCGTTACATCAGCTCCATGACCTATGTCCATACAATTAAAATAAGCACAACCGAAAGATAAAGAGTAATAATGGTCTTTAAACTTGTCCAGTTTGGGTTCCGCGGCTCGCTGAGGTGAGCCCGATGTCAGCTCCGTGACACCTCCCATGCTTCCCGTCTGATCCCCTGCTGGCCATCTGCAATTCCCATGTGAGTCCCGGCTGGCCGTCCTCGTTTCCAGTCTGAGCCCTGGCTGCCCATCTATGCTTCTGAGCCCCGGCTAACCGGCCTTTCATTTTGTCTGAGCCCTGGCTGGCGCCTGCACTTCCCGCCCGAGCCCTGACTGGCTGCCCTGTCCTCCCGTCTGAGCCCTGGCTGGTGGCCCATCTGAGCCCCAGTTGGACACCCCGTCTTCCTGCCCGAGCCTCGGCTGGCCTCCCGCGCTTCCTGTCCGAGCCCGGACTGGCCTCCCACGTTTCCTGTCCGAGCCCCAGCTGACCGTCCGCATTTCCCATGTTAGTCCAGGCTGACCGTCCTCGTTTCCCGTCCAAGCCCTGGCTGCCCATCTGTACTTCCGAGCCCCGGCTAAACAGCCTTTCATCTTGTCTGAGCCCTGGCTGGTGCCCGCGCTTACTGTCCGAGGCACGGCTGGCTGCCTCCGCTTCCGGTCCGAGCCCCGGCTGGCCGCCCTGTCTTCCTATCTGAGCCCTGGCTGGTCACCCTTGTCTTCCCGTCCGAGCCCCGACTAACCTGCCTCTCATTTTGTTCGAGCCGTGGCTGGCCACCTATGCTACCTGTCCGAGCCTCGGCTGGCTGCTGTGACGGGATTTGAGTGTCTGCCTGCGGTCCTGCTCCTATCTGACCCCCTTGATGGCGTCCGGCCCGACTACCGAGTGACTCGGCATCTCGAGCAGCCTGATCTACCGACCTCTTGTTGGTGTGGAGGTGGCTGCTGGGCTGACTTGAGGCTCCTTTTCCTGGGATAGACATGATGTAGAAGGCCGCTGAGTGCTTTCTAGGTGCAATGTGATATTCCCTGGAAGAACTCACCAGACGAAGCTGTATGACTTCAATACAGAGACTGATTAATTACAAGGTTTGGGCAGATCCTTTTATACACACAACAGAAAAGACATGTCCAGACTTAAATGCCCTCAGACATGTCCAGACTTGAATGCCGTCATACAATACAGGATACATGTTAATACATCACACTCTAATAAAAACCACACCAGTAAAACCACATCTAGACATGAAATAAAATGTCCATACACTTAAACGCACAACCGAAATATAAAAGGAAAAAATGGTCTTTAAAACTGTCTGAGATTTTAGTCACGCGGCTCGCTGGAAGGAGCGCTCAGGTCCATTCCGTGACAGCTGCCTCTAATCCCAGTCTGAGCCCCAGCTGGCCTCCCGCACTTCCCATCCGAGCTCCGGCTGTCCTCCCGCGCTTCCTGTCCGAGCCCCGGCTGGCTTCCCGTGTGGGCCCTGGCTGGCCGTCCACATTTCCCGTCTGAACCCCCGGCTAACCGGCCTCTCATCTTGTCCGTTAGCCCGCTGGCCTCCCTGTCTTCCCGCCCAAGCCCCGGCTTGCTGCCCTGTCTTCCCGTCCGAGCCCCGGCTGGCTGCCCTGTCTTTCTGTCCGAGCCCTGGCTGGCCACGCTGTGTTCCCCTCCGAGCCCCGCCTGGCTGCCCTGTCTTCCCCTCCGAGCCCCGCCTGGCTGCCCTGTCTTCCCCTCCGAGCCCCGCCTGGCTGCCCTGTCTTCCCCTCCGAGCCCCACCTGGCCGCCCTGTCTTCCCCTCCGAGCCCCACCTGCCACCCTGTCTTCCCCTCCGAGCCCCACCTGGCCGCCCTGTCTTCCCCTCCGAGCCCCACCTGGCCGCCCTGTCTTCCTCTCCGAGCCCCGCCTGGCCGCCCTGTCTCCCCTCCGAGCCCCGCCTGGCCGCCCTGTCTTCCCCTCCGAGCCCCGCCTGGCCGCCCTGTCTTCCCCTCGAGCCCCGCCTGGCCGCCCTGTCTTCCCCGCCTGGCCGCCCTGTCTTCCCCTCCGAGCCCCGCCTGGCCGCCCTGTCTTCCCCTCCGAGCCCCACCTGGCCGCCCTGTCTTCCCCTCCGAGCCCCACCTGGCCACCCTGTCTTCCCCTCCGAGCCCCGCCTGGCCGCCCTGTCTTCCCATCCGAGCCCCGCCTGGCCGCCCTGTCTTCCCCTCCGAGCCCCGCCTGGCCGCCCTGTCTTCCCCTCCGAGCCCCGCCTGGCCGCCCTGTCTTCCCCTCCGAGCCCCACCTGGCCGCCCTGTCTTCCCCTCCGAGCCCCACCTGGCCACCCTGTCTTCCCCTCCGAGCCCCGCCTGGCCGCCCTGTCTTCCCCTCCGAGCCCCGCCTGGCCGCCCTGTCTTCCCCTCCGAGCCCCGCCTGGCCGCCCTGTCTTCCCCTCCGAGCCCCGCCTGGCCGCCCTGTCTTCCCCTCCGAGCCCCGCCTGGCCGCCCTGTCTTCCCCTCCGAGCCCCGCCTGGCCGCCCTGTCTTCCCCTCCGAGCCCCGCCTGGCCGCCCTGTCTTCCCCTCAGAGCCCCACCTGGCCGCCCTGTCTTCCCCTCTGAGCCCCGACTGGCCGCCCTGTCTTCCCGTCCAGGCCCCACCTGGCCGCCCTGTCTTCCTGTCCAGGCCCCAGCTGGCCACCCTTACCTCCCATTATTCTGACCTCCCATTTTCTCCCAATTCAGCACCTGAGATCCTCATGCAGACACTGGAGGATCTGGATTACCTGGCTGCTCTGGATGATGATGGAAACCTGTCTGAGGTGGGAATTATCATGTCAGAGATTCCACTGGATCCTCAGATCTCAAAATCCCTCCTGGCTGCCTGTGAATTCCAGTGCGTAAGCGAAATGCTAACCCTGGCCGCCATGCTAACAGGTAATGTGTTATACAGGAACCAGCCTTCAGGTGTATTACAGAGCTGCGCAATTTAGAGGGAAATGCCTTATTGGTTTAGAGGAGATAAAGAGGGGTTATAGGGAGGTTATATGGAGTAATAGGGGTTATAGGGAGGTTATATGGAGTAATAGGAGGGGTTATAGGGAGGTTATATGGAGTAATAGGAGGGGTTATAGGGAGGTTATATGGAGTAATAGGAGGGGTTATATGGAGTAATAGGAGGGGTTATAGGGAGGTTATATGGAGTACTAGGAGGGGTTATATGGAATAATAGAAGGGGTTATATTGAGTAATGGGGTTATAGGGGTTATACAGAGGTTATATGGAGTGATAGGAGGGATTATGTGGAGTGATAAGAGGGGTTACATGGAGTAATACGGGTTATAGGGAGTAATAGGAGGGGATATAGGACGGTTATATGGAGTAATAGAAGGGGTTATATTGAATAATGGGGGTTATAGGGGTTATACGGAGTTATAGGGAGGTTATATGGAGTAATAGGGGTTATAGTGAGGTTATATGGAGTAATAGGAGAGGTTATAGGGAGTAATAGGAGGGGTTATAGGGAGGTTATATGGAGTAATAGGAGGGGTTATATGGAGTAATAGGAGGGGTTATAGGGGTTATATGGAATAATAGAAGGGGTTATATTGAGTAATGGGGTTATAGGGGTTATACAGAGGTTATATGGAGTAATAGGAGGGATTATAGAGAGGTTATATGGAGTAATAGGAGGGGTTATAGGGAGGTTATATGGAATAATAGGAGGGGTATATAGGGAGGTTATATGGAGTAAAAGGAGGGGTTATAGGGAGGTTATATTGAGTAATGGAGGAGGTTATAGGGAGGTTATAGGGCTGTTATATGGAGTAATAGGAGGGGTTATAGGGAGGTTATATGGAGTAATAGGAGGGGTTATAGAGGTTATATGAGTAATAGGAGGGGTTATAGGAGTAATGGGGGCTATAGGGGTTATATGGAGTAATAGGAGGGGTTATAGAGAGGTTATATGGAGTAATAGGAGGGGTTATAAGGAGGTTATAGGGAGTAATAGGGGTTATAGGGAGGTTATATGGAGTAATAGGAGGGGTTATAGGGAGGTTATATGGAGTAATAGAAGGGGTTATATTGAGTAATGGGGGCTATAGGGGTTATATGAGAGTATAGGAGGGTTATAGAGAGGTATATATGGAGTAATAGGAGGGGTTATAGGGAGGTTATATGGAGTAATAGGAGGGGTTATATGGAGTAATAGGAGGGGTTATAGGGAGGTTATATGGAGTAATAGGAGGGGTTATAGAGAGGTTATATGGAGTAATAGGAGGGGTTATAGGGAGTAATAGGAGGGGTTATAGGAGGTAATAGGAGGGGTTATAAGGAGGTTATAGGAGTAATAGGAGGGGTTATAGGGAGGTTATATGGAGTAATAGGAGGGGTTATAGGGAGGTTATATGGAGTAATAGAAGGGGTTATATTGAGTAATGGGGGTTATAGGGGTTATATGGAGTAATAGGAGGGGTTATAGAGAGGTTATATGGAGTAATAGGAGGGGTTATATGGAGTAATAGGAGGGGTTATATGGAGGTTATATAGAGTAATGGGAGGGGTTATAGGGAGGTTATAGGGAGTAATAGGAGGGGTTATAGGGAGGAGGGGTTATATGGAGTAATAGGAGGGGTTTATAGGTTATATGGAGTAATAGGAGGGGTTATAGAGAGGTTATATGGAGTAATAGGAGGGGTTATAGAGAGGTTATATGGAGTAATAGGAGGGGTTATATGGATAATAGGAGGGGGGGTTATCGGGAGGTTATATGGAGTAATAGGAGGGGTTATATGGAGTAATAGGAGGGGTTATAGAGAGGTTATAGGGAGTAATAGGAGGGTTATAGGGAGGTTATATGAGTAAAGAGGGGTATATGGAGTAATAGGAGGGGTTATAGAGAGGTATATGGAGTAATAGGAGGGTTATAGGGAGGTATATAGCGTAATAGCGAGGTTTATATGGAGTGATGGGGGTTATATGGAGTAATAGGAAGGGTTATATGGAGTAATAGGAGGGGTATATGGAGTAATAGGAGGGGTTATATGAGTAATAGGAGGGGTTATAGGGAGGTTATATGGAGTAATAGAGGGTTTATAGGGAGGTTATAGGAGTAAAGGAGGGGTTATAGGGAGCTTATATGGAGTAATAGGAGGGGTTATAGGGAGTTATATGGAGTAATAGGGTTATATGGAGTAATAGGAGGTATAGGGAGGTTATATGGAGTAAAGGAGGGGTTATATGGAGTAATAGGAGGGGTTATCGGGAGGTTATATGGAGTATATGGAGTAATAGGGGTTATCGGAGGTTATATGGAGTAGGAGGGGTTATAGGGAGGTTATATGGAGTAATAGGAGGGGTTATATGGAGTAATAGGAGGGGTTATAGGGAGGTTATATGGAGTAATAGGAGGGGTTATAGGGAGGTTATATGGAGTAATAGGAGGGTTATAGGGAGGTTATATGGAGTAATAGGAGGGGTTATAGGGAGGTTATATGGAGTAATAGAAGGGGTTATGGGAGGTTATATGGAGTAATAGGAGGGTTATATGAGTAATAGGAGGGGTTATATGGAGTAATAGGAGGGGTTATAGAGAGGTTATATGGAGTAATAGGAGGGGTTATAGGGAATAATAGGAGGGGTTATAGGGAGGTTATAATGGAGTAATAGGAGGGGTTATAGGGAGTAATAGGGGTTATAGGAGGTTATATGGAGTAATAGGAGGGTTATAGGGAGTAATAGGAGGGGTTATAGGGAGGTTATATGGAGTAATAGGAGGGTTATAGAGAGGTTATATGGAGTAATAGGAGGGTTATAGGGAGTAATAGGAGGGGTATAGGGAGGTTATATGGAGTAATAGGAGGGGTTATAGAGAGGTTATATGGAGTAATAGGAGGGGACGGGTTATTAGGAGTAATAGGAGGGGTTATAGGAGTAATAGGAGGGTTATAGGGAGTTATATGGAGTAATAGGAGGGGTTAGAGAGGTTATATGGAGTAATAGGAGGGACGGGGTGGGTTATAGGGAGTAATAGGAGGGGTATAGGGAGTAATAGGAGGGTTATAGGAGGTTATATGGAGTAATAGAGGGGTTATAGAGAGGTATATGAGAGTAGGAGGGGTTATAGGGAGTAATAGGAGGGTTTTAGTAAGTTGTTATATGAGTAATAGGAGGGGTTAGGGAGTAATAGGAGGGGTTATAGAGAGGTTATATGGAGTAATAGGAGGGGTTATAAGGAGGTTATATGGAGTAATAGAAGTAGTTATATTGAGTAATGGGTTATAGGGGTATAAGGAGTAATAGGAGGGGTTATAGAGAGGTTATATGGAGTAATAGGAGGGTTATATGGAGTAATAGGAGGGGTTATATTGGAGGTTATATAGAGTAATGGGAGGGGTTTATGGAGGTTATAGGGAGTAATAGGAGGGGTTATAGGAGGTTATATGGATAAAATAGAGGGGTTATAGAGATATTATATGGAGTAATAGGAGGGTTATAGGAGTAATAGGAGGGGTTATAGAGAGGTTATATGGAGTAATAGAGGGGTTATATGGGTTATAGGAGGATGGAGTAATAGGAGGGTTATAGGGAGGTTATATGGAGTAATAGCGAGGGTTATGGGAGGTAATATGGAGTAAGGAGGGGTATAGGGAGGTTATATGGAGTAATAGGAGGTTATAGGGAGTTATATGGAGTAATAGGAGGGTTATAGGGAGTGTTATATGGAGTAATAGGGGTTATATGGAGTAATAGAGGGGTTATAGGAGGTTATATGGAGTAATAGGAGGGTTATAGGGAGGTTATATGGAGTATAGGAGGGTTAAGGAGGTTATATGGAGTAATAGGAGGGGTATAGGGAGGTTATATAGCGTAATAGGGGTTATATGGAGTGATGGGGGTTATATGGAGTAATAGGAGGTTATGAGTAATAGGAGGGGTTATATGGAGTAATAGAGGGTTATAATGGAGTAATAGAAGGGGTTATAGGGAGGTTATATGGAGTAATAGAGGGGTTATAGGGAGTTATAGGGAGTAATAGGAGGGTTAATAGGGAGCTTAATATGGAGTATAGGAGGGT
>RXON01004255.1:0-19378 GCA_009667805.1 Leptobrachium leishanense | reverse complement strand
GAGATAGAGAGGGGGAGGAGATAGAGAGGGGGGAGATAGAGAGGGGGGGAGATAGAGAGGGGGGAGATAGAGGGGGGGAGATAGAGAGGGGGGAGATAGAGAGGGGGGAGATAGAGAGGGGGGAGATAGAGAGGGGGGATATCTATATAGATCTGATCACTCTAGGTTAGAGAAGGAAAATAAAATCTCCTTTGTAGAACACCAGCGTTTTGTCACCTCAATTTTCACAGCTGTTTGCAACATTGGCAAGCCACCGCACTTTCTAAATATCCCCATAGGCCCCGTTCACACTGTGCGATTTGAAAGTCATGCGATTTTCATATTCGCAACATAGTGCGATAAAGTTGCGCGACGTCGCAGTTTTGTGCGATTTTTGCAAAGCACCACCAATGCAAATCGAAGATAGCAAATCGCAAAAAAAAAGGGTCATGTACGTGCGACGTCGCGCGGCAAGATGTGAACAGCTCCAGTGAAATGCATTGGAGAAGCTACACAGCGCGACGTCGCGTGGATTTTGCTGCGACGTTGCGGCAAAATCTGCGCAATAAATCGCATAGTGTGAACGGGGCCTTAGTGTTAGTGACCATCTAAGTATATTACTCAGCAAATAAAAATCAACAATGTGGTGTTTTCCACATGTGCGGACATCACAAGCATATTTCTACAACCTACCTGCATGGGACCTGGGATGCATGACAAAACTCGCTCAATGTTTTCAGTGTTAACTTCCACATCATTAACAGCAACTAGAGTGTCCCCTAGAAATAAAAGGCATATTGTTAATATTTCAATTTAAAACACCACACCCTGATCTACAAAGCAATAAAAGTATTGGGGATAGACAGACATCATTAATTCAGAGCCAATACTTAGCGGATATCTGGTACCGGTATTCTGTACACAGGGCCGGTGCAAGTATTTTTGTTTACTCCGGCGAAGTTGCGTTTTGGTGCCCCCCTCCACCCAATCTGTGCCATGCCAATCGGGAGTGTTTGGTGTCCTCACGCATTGCCAATCTATACTGTGCCTGGTGCCCCTCCTGTGCCACAGGGCCAATCTACAGAGTGTGTGGTCCCCTCCTTTGGCAATGTGGCATAGGAGAGGCACCAGCACTGCACAAATTTGCAATGTAGCCTGGTGGTGCCCCCTGGTCTTGCGGTGTCAATATACCCACATATTTCAAACTGCCTGCCACTCCAGTGTTTCCCTGTGATCCTGCTACCTACCACTCTCACTCTGTGCTGTGGTCCACTGTCTGATTCCAGGTCTCCAGAAGCAGACTGCAGCAGGGTTCTCGTCCTCTAATTCAATTCACTCCCCCCTTATTTCATTTTTCCCCATTAATTACTTTAACCCCCTCTCCCCTTAAATTCATTTCATATAGCGTATGACAGAGCTCCACAGCAATAAACCTCACAGTAATGTACCGATATCAGTTTACTCAAACCCCCCAGCAGAACCTTACACACACACACACCTCAGCAGCACATTACACCCCCCGAGCATAACATTACAAACACACACACACCCTCCCCTCCCTCAGTTTATTCAAACCTTTTAAAAATCTTCTCTCGGCCTCTGCCCAGTCCTCCTTCACACTCCAGTGGAAGCACGCAGGCTGACTCTGCTGCAGGGCCGCACCCTAAGCTTTGGGGTTTGTCCTCCAGGCTTTTCTGCTGCTGCGTGCCCTGGCTATGCGTGTCACGTGAGGGGGCGGTGCCAAATTATGCAGTGTGCCTGCTCATGTTTAGAATGTGGGACTGAGGCAGGCACACTGCATCGGTTTGAGAGTGCGCGGCTGGGCCCCTGGTTGACGTCTGAAGATCATTCATAGCTCTGCTTCCGGTATTTTAAAAAACAGAATTTTTCCGCCCCTCACACTGACAGCAAGCCAGGACAGTAAGGTGGCCGCCTTACACGAGCGCCGGCCCTGTCTGTACATTTAAAGTGGTGAAAAACACAAATCTGACATGACAACTGAATGTGTTTAACACAATTTAAAACACTACAGGATGTTCATTTTATTTATTCAGTTTAATAACAAAATCTTTATTTAAAGCTTTTATTATTTTATTTCCACAAACAACACGTCCATGTCTCGACTCTGGCCTTTGCAATGATACCTCATATGGCCCTGTAGATAAGGGGGCAACAACCTTGGTCCTACAAATGTTTTGGAACTACATCTCAGAAGATGCTTAGCTACTCATTAGGTCGGTAGAGCATCATGGGAAATATGCAGGGTCAAAGTTGCTGACCCCTGCTGTAGGACACATAGTACCGGAGATACATGGGGTCATAAAAACCCTACATCTCCTGTATAGGGAATTCCTTTAGAGATGGGAGGGAAGCCCTATTTGAGCTGTCATCATGCTAATACACAATACTGTCACCAGGCAGGGGAAATCCTTCATCAAGGGCTGATATCCAAGATATCAGCCTGCTGTAGGAGAAGCCCCAGATCAGTGCTGGTCTGCAGGACTTTGCAAGTTGCAGCTGCAGTGAGTCGCCTAGGCCAATTAATTATCGGCAATGTCACCAACTAAAAGGCTGATACAGATTATCGTAATATGCCAAATATTGGCTGCCAATAGTGTGTTCCCTAATCTATACTATAATAGAGTAAGGCTTGGCGTGTCCGTCGCTAAGCCTCCTCTGCGCATGCAACCAGCGGCGGTTGGCTTTGCGCGCATGCAACCGCCGCGGCACGAGCCGGCTGTGAGCTTGCCGCGGCGGTTACAAGATGCGCAGGCAGCAGCCGGGTAGAGGCTGCGCACGCATCCTGTAGAGCCGGATGCGCTCGCAGCCTCTACCCGGCTGCCGCTCGCGCATCCAACCCCTGAGCGGCGAAGGGAAAGTTTCCTCGCTTCCGCTCTTTGAAGGACTCAAGCCGCGGTCACGTGGGAGTCCTACGTGACCGCGGCTTGGTCCTTCAACGAGCGGAATCAAGGAAACTTTCCCTTCGCCGCTCAGGCAGGTAAGTATGCCGGTGAGCTCAAGGGGCGGCTGTCCGAATGCCGATAGAGCATTCGAACAGCCGCCCCATGTCTGGTCTGGGGTCTGAGCTGGGGCATATCCATGAGAGCTTGGGGGGCAGTATTCATGAGCTGCTGGGGCAGTATATTCATGAGCTGCTGGGGCAGTATATTCATGAGCTGCTGGGGCAGTATAGGATGCGCGCGCAGCCTCTATCCGGCGGCTGCGCGCGCTTCCTGTTCTCCTGGATGTGCGCGCGGCCGACAGGTAGAGGCTGCGCGCGCATCCAGCGTCTTAGTTGGGGCACTTTAAACCACGTGAGCTGGGAGCAACTTATACCCACGTGAGCTGGGAGCACTTATACCCACGTGAGCTGGGAGCACTTATACCCACGTGAGCTGGGAGCACTTATACCCACGTGAGCTGGGAGCACTTATACCCACGTGAGCTGGGAGCACTTATACCCACGTGAGCTGGGAGCACTTATACCCACGTGAGCTGGGAGCACTTATACCCACGTGAGCTGGGGGCAAAAATTCCCATGTGAGCTGGGGGCAATTATACCCATGTGAGCTGGGGCAAATATACCCATGTGAGCGGGGGCAAATATAAATATACCCATGTGAGCGGGGGGAAAATATACCCATGTGAGAGCGGGGGGGGGGCAAATATACCCATGTGAGCGGGGGGGGGCAAATATACCCATGTGAGCTGGGGCAAATCTACCCATGTGAGCTGCGGCAAATCTACCCATGTGAGCTGCGGCAAATCTACTCATGTGAGCTGCGTCAAATCTATTCATGTGAGCTGCGGCAAATCTACCCATGTGAGCTGCGGCAAATCTACCCATGTGAGCTGCTTCGCTTAACAGTAGACAGCCCTCTGGGCAGGCTTTCCACCTAGTAAGTACATAAAAATATAGATCAGAGGACAGGCAAGGTAAAGATTCACCAACTGAGCAGAAACAAACCAGTGCAAACAGGATGAGGTTATGCAATGCAATCTAAAGGGATTTATCTTCATACCAATGAGGATCTGGCCACTTCTTAAAGCAGGACCACTTGGAACAAACCCATGTACGACAAGTTTCTCGCAGTTGGCCAGCTTATGGGTTGCATCTTGGTTGCTTTGCTTCTCCACCTTTTTAAAGCTTTTTGAGGACTGATGTATGATGCCGATAAGCCCCTGAAGCAGGTTCTCCTCGAAACCACTGTCAGGTAAGTGGTTCGGGTTAACATACAGACATAAATCTTTGTACTGGTGATGCAATGTGAGGTTGGTCTTGTTGTTGGAATGGTGTTTGAGGATGGAGGCTGGACTGGATGGGCCTTGAATTCCCTTTTTGCTATGGTTTTTCTTCAGCATTTTTGCAAGCCTTTTAAAACGCGGCTCTGTTCTCTTCTTTTCATTGTGCACATCCTCTGAAAAGACCTCGGCTTCATTTTCACAAAATCGAACATGGTTGCCCCCATGCGGCTCCGAAGGACTAGGAGGCAGGAGTGTTTTTTCCTCCTCTTCACTTAATTCCAGATAGAAGAGCTCTCCGTTCTTCTGAATGCTCCCCAACCATTCAGGTTCCAGATCACTGAGGAACAGAAAAAAAAACTGTTTACTTGCAACTAAAGCAAACCTTAAAAATACATGAATAAAATGACATATTTCTAGGAAACATTCAATCACATGACCTATCCTGGCTGTCTCCTGTGGTTAATACGGAAGTGCTACACCTACATCCTGTCCATTTCAGAGCCGGCTTGATGGCTTCTTCTCAAATCAGATCCACGATTTGAGGTGAATCGCAATAGGGATGTCAAAAAAATTTGATAGTGCTTATTAGTAGGTGTGTACTTCATGTGGGAGTATGTAGGGGCTGTACGTCATAGGGCTCAGAGTGGGGTGGCACTATGCGAATGATGAGAGTTAAACCTCAATGGCATAAGGAGATCCATTATCCTCTCTGACAAAAAGGTATGAAGACAGAAAATCTATTGGACCCCTGTATCTCCACATCCGTACATCCCACAAACTCAAGGTGATACAGATTGGGCCAGACCCTGAAGAGAAATCCCCCCCCCCCCCTCATATTGGCTAAATTGCACATTTCGTCACAGAAAAACACAGTTAGGCTAGGGTCAGATGAATGCATTTTTCCGTCGTCAGCTTGCGTTGCGCGGCCGTACTTCGTATATTGCCCATCATTTGCTGCTACTACGGCCGTGATGAAGTGCTGTTCATCTGACCCTAGCCTAACATGGTCTCCAATTCGGATTTTTTTTTTCTTTTTTTAAACAAGTACCTGTAGAATATACAATCACAAAAGGATGATAAAAAACGTAGAAAAAGTAATTTACGTGCTGCAAATAACCGAAATCCAAAATGACATTTGTTATAGCATTCTGACGCCTCATGACACTTATGCATAGTACTAATATAGCTTAAATCTGCTGAGCCCACTGAAAGAAATTATGTCTAAACTTGTCCGGGTCATACAATAAACCCCGACTTTAAATGTGATGTGCAAGAAAAGGTCACAGCAGCGAAGGTGTCGAGACCAATAGGTTATGCCCCATGAGACAGACACACACACACCTGGAAGTATGAGCTATACACAGCAATCACTACCGTTCCTACAATATATTGTGGTTTCTAAAGTTGGATACAGGGGGTAACCCTACTAGAAACAAAATATAAAGCCCAAAGGCCTATTAAGAAAACCACATTTTTTTGTCACAGGGAACTCGTCCAAGGTACACTATGAAAAGCTGGCAATTCATTTCCCGGTGAAGATTTTGTCCCGTCTCGGCAGGCACCAAGGGCCCCTGACACTTTCCACTAATAATCCCCAGTGCAGAGCTCATTGAGAGGGTAGAATTATATGGCGGCAAGATCGAGCACTTTCATTTTTTTCTTCCCCTTAAAACTATGGGAATGGAAAACAGATGCCCCCTCCAGAGACAGAATGAGAGCTCATATTTGCATTTTAGTATTCACACAGT
The DNA here is from genome assembly GCA_009667805.1 of Leptobrachium leishanense. Taxonomy (NCBI): domain Eukaryota; kingdom Metazoa; phylum Chordata; class Amphibia; order Anura; family Megophryidae; genus Leptobrachium; species Leptobrachium leishanense. The sequence goes on along the minus strand of RXON01004255.1, from coordinate 13,406 downwards.
GCAAAAGCAGCATTTACACAGCACAGGCTCCATTCAATTGTGGCTTTCGGACCGGGGACTGAATAAACAAGCATATCCACAAGAGCTGGCGCATTCCTTTGAAATGTTCAACATGAATGACATCTTTCTAATACTCCCAAAGCTTTCTCCCTTACAATCACTTGACAGGACCCTGGAAAAGAAGGGGAAAATAAGAGAACTGACCAAACTCTTTGTGTCTGTGAGTACAAAGACCAACTTTATTCAGGGATTTCTACATTTTTTTTTTCTACCAAGCTACATTTTTTTTCTTATTTAGTTGGACACTTTTTTCTAGGTCAATCCAAAGCCTGGAGACAAAGCTTATGTCCTAAAAGATAACATACGCTGAGCAGAAAGTAAGAAATCCTCATAAAACTTTGTTGATATGGCACCTTTAGCAATAAAGGCTACAAGTAACATGCATGCATTTGCAAAAGGTTTTTCATACGTTTAAGTGCCGAACAGCTTGTTCTTAAAAGAACCTATGAAGAATAAGGCTAGAGTCAGACGAACACAGTCTGAGCACACTCTGCGTGCGTGCATAAAGGACAGACGTACTGACGGGAAGATACTGAGACACTGTAGCCGGCAAAAACAGGTTCACTTTCAGAACGGCGCCGGACCAGACACAAGCAAGGATTGTCCAAACACGAGTCTCTTCAGGAAAGGCAAGAGTTTATTGTGTCGTCACACAAGTGCTCACACAGGATTGAATCGCTTAGAGTGAGCCCCGATTACACAGAGACATGAGTTTTATGCCCAAATACATAATTAGGTACATCCCCATTAGCCCACCTCCTATGACACTCTATTCCACCCCACGTGGGTTAATACCTCCCATCATTATTCGAACACAAAGAACATTCCACATATAACTATAAATTGATACACTTCTCGTTAGTTTGACAGTCTGTGATTTTTTGTGCTGTCTTTCTCCGGCAGTGCCTCCCTCCCTATCGGCTATGTTTATTCAGGTGGCCTGGGGCCTGGTCTGTATACTCCTTCTATTTTCTGCGGGCCCCAACGGCCTTGAGTCGCTTTTCTCCTCCGTGCCAGAAACAGCAGAGATTTCTATAAAACTTAATTGCTTTTCTGCTAATCTAAACGCATTCCTAAATTTCTACGTATACCTCATTCTAGTTTCAGTTACAAACCTGTCTAGTTATATACAAGTGAACCAATATTCTGAACAAGATGGCCGCCTGTGTACAATGGCGGCCGTCTTCCAGCCTATTTCCACTTCATTCCCCCCTTGGCTCAAGTGTCAGGTTCTTTTCCTGGCACTTGTAGCCATTACACTCCACTATTCTGAAACTCCTTGAAAAGGGGGTTTCTTTCACTGGGAACATACCTGTGGAATTACAGTGGTATCTTCTGTGTTTGTGTAGATTCAGTGCTGTTTTGCACAGTGGCCATAAACATAGCCCTATGCGGTATATCAGTATCCCTATGATCAAATCACCACTATCATGAGTATCATGGATCCAATCCTTGAGATAAATCGTAAGATAGAACCAAACCATTTCCCATTGCTCCAAACCCACGGAGCGGATTCCAGCCTTCGGCAGCAATCCTTCTGGCTGTGCCCTGCAACTGTGCTACCTTCTCTTGGTGATCTTGAATTACCCTGGTAATAGTCTCTGGACGTGTGTAGTGTTTCTGATGAAGGTGCAACATTCATAGTGCATTGTCATTTCACACAATCCATTCAAGGCCGCACTGATCTGCTCAAGCGCCATTTCATGTATCATTTTGCACCTTTCGTAACTCACGCATTTCCAGATTCAGCAGCTGGATATCCATACTGGTTCTATTCAGAATCTCATCCATCAGATTGACATAGCTATTCAATCTCCTCATCATCTCTCCTCCCCATCCAGTCCATGCTGGCAACCATGTCCATATTCGATCCATCTTCGCAAACAATTCTCTCTTCGGTCTTTCAAACACCAGTGGGTACCTAGGGTGTAGTTCTGTGTCTGTGTTTGTGTCTTCTCCCCTTAGTTTCTGGATTGGGACCAGCTTAGCCAAATAACACATTCCCGTTATTGTTGGTGGTACCCATGTGTAACACACCCTTTCACAGCACACCTGGTACCCTCCTGTCACTATAAATGGTGATGAATGTAGTGTTCCCTTTGATATCTCTATCGCAAGGTGTCTCAGCCGTCTCATCATATCCACTGCACCCTGCCTCCCATTGGTCACATTCCAATCACCGCCTCTTGGTCTCTAGTGAGTTGCCTGCATCGTATGTATAAATAAGTCGCCTTTTGTCCTGTTTTGAATATGTAAATGTATGATGTCCAGTTGAACTGACTTGAGTTACATAACCCACCCTCGTTATTTGTTTCTTTATCTGGTCCTAGTTGAAAACACCATTCTGGTGGATACACTGGTCCTATTATGGGGTACCCGGGACTGACTGATTCTGTCTTTTCCTTTGTGCATCGACAGCATGTATTGTGATATTCCCTGATACAAACATACTCAAATTCATTGGAACAGAGGCAAATGGTATATGAATTGTCTCTGGGTGCAGTCTACTACACACCCAGCATGCAGTTTGCCCAGACTTTTTAGCATAGTCATATTTGAATTGCACAAGTAAGTGTCCTCTTGGGTTGGTTCCAGATAGCACCTCTCGTTTTTGTCTCCACATGGTACGGTTCTCCATCACCGGGTGCGTACCATTCCAGATATGGGAAATATCCACTTTCCCAGCGGTGCTTGTACAATTGGGGCATGCTCCACGCGAGAGTCCATAAATCAAATTAGCAAGATATAAAATCAGCACCACAAATGCCCCGAGTGTCAGAATTCCTTGGGCAATTCTTTTTACAGTCACATAAACCCAATCCCTCCCCACCGGAATTTCAAAAGTAAAGAACATTTCTGGATAATCAAGGGTGGGGGCCGGGCCCCTAAAAAGCACCCTGTGGGTATCCCCCGTTGGCGGGTGGTCAGGACCTGTGCCCATCAAAACACCCACTTGTTGATCCTCTGTATTATCTGGTTAGGATCATTTAGGTGCTCATGGCTGTGGTCTTTGTCAGCTTCAGCCTCAGTGGGTTGGTCTCGTTGGTAACGACCTTCCATGTTGGTTCAGGACTGGCTGCGGCTGCTTTTACCCTGGAGTGATGTATCCACGGGACCACCTCGGCAACCTTTACTGCTGTAGGGGTTGATAACAGGACAAGATAAGGACCTCTCCATTTTGGACCCAGTGGATCATTTTTCCACTCTTTTACCCATACTGAGTCACCCGGACAATACTTATGCAGTGAAGGATACAGAAAATGCGGTATATTTATCCCCCACCCAAGTATTTAATTTCTGCATTGATTTACCCAGCATTACTACCTGATCATTTAGTTTAGTTTCTCCCAATGCCCGAAGGTCCCCCTTAGTCCATTAATCAGAGGGGTTGGCCGTCCAAACATAAGTTCGTACGGACTTAGCTTCAATTGGGGGTTGGTCTGCACCTAATGTGCAAAAGGACTATCGGCAGCAAGTCCAACCAGCCTATTTCCATCTCTTGGCACAGTTTGGACATCAAAGTCTTTAGGGTACGGTTCATTCTTTCAACTTTTCCTGAACTTTGGGGCCTGTAGGCAGTATGTAGCTTCCAGGTGATGCCCAGTAGCCGGGCAAGTTGTTGCAAACAGTTCTGGATAAATGCAGGGCCATTGTCCGACCCTATCTCGAGTGGAAGTCCGTAACGTGGTATTATTTCTTTCATTAGACTCTTTACCACTTCTGTCGTCTTTTCAGTTCTCGTTGGGAAGGCTTCTACCCATCCTGTCAAAGTGCACACCATCACTAGTAAATATTTGTATCCTTTGCAGGGTGGCAGCACTGTAAAGTCTATTTGTAATGATGCCATTGGAGATAGCCCGATTGGCTGTTTCCCTGGGGGTTGAGATGGGCCTGTTCTCGGGTTGTTTCTGGCACATGTTACACACTGCTGAGCTGTGGCCTTGCAGATTGCTGACAATCCTGGTACGTAGAAATGTGGCTCCAACTGTTGCTCCATCATTTCTCTCCCTCCATGGGTACTTGCGTGAAGTGCTCTTATGATTTCAGGAGCCAGTGTTGCTGGTAGGACCACTCGTCCATTTTCCATCTGGAACCATCCATCTTCTCCATACCCTCCGGGTTCTTCTGTCAGCCACTTCTTTTCTTTCTCTGAGTACACAGGTGTCCATTCGCTCAGTGGCGCCGGTAGAAGTGCAGCCACCACTGGTTTTGGTTTGTATCGTGCCAATTCTCCATGATTTCCCCAGATAAATTCTCCTTTTGGGAAATAGTATCGCCATGCGAAAAATAACAAATCTTGTCTGTCTTGTGGATCTCTTACTGCTGGTATGAAAAAGTTCATTACACTTTTCTTCATTCTTGGCAGTCTGTTCTTGATAAGGATCTCCTTGAGGAAGAACCTCACCAGTGGGACTTGATATTCTTCTGCTCCCAATTCTCCCAGACTGTGCAGTATTCGTGTGATTCGTAGATTATTGTGAGAATTGATTGTCAAATTTTCAAAACGTGACGCGAAATTTTCTGCTCGTTCAACTTCAATTGTTTCTTTGTCTTCCTCCTCCCCCACTATTTTTACGCCGAAGAATTTCAGCATCATCTTGCAAGCTCTGCGCAGTCTTTGCTGAACTTCTGAGGTGTTAACCATTAGGCGTGTCTCTTGCGGATTAAGGGGAATAGAGTAAAAATTTCGGCCTTGTGTTCGAGTTGGGAAAAGCCATTGGATATAATCATGATTGAGTTCTAACAGTTCATAATCATCTTGCCACTTGTGCAGTATTATTTCAATGAACTCGCCGTGGGGTTCAAACTTTTTCAAATTCATATAGAACTCGTAATTTGGCATAGAAGGTTGAGGTTCTTGCTTGCAGATCAGTACTTTAGCTTGATCTTCTGTTGGCGGTGGCGGTTTAGCAGCTGCTTTTGCGGCCTGGTCCGCGCGTCTGTTACCTTTTGGAATTTCATCATGGCCTTTCTGGTGGCCACGGCAGTGCATGATGCTGACAGCACTTGGTTTCCATACTGCTTCCAGGAGGGCCGCGATTTCAGCTGCATATTTGATTTGTTGTCCTGAAGACGTAAGTAGGCCTCTCTCTTTGTAGAGTGCACCATGTGCATGAACTGTCATGAAGGCGTATTTGGAATCTGTGTAGATATTTACTCTTTTGCCTTCAGAGATTTCCAGGGCTCTGGTTAAAGCTGTTATTTCGGCCAATTGTGCAGATGTATGGCCTGGCAGTGGCTTTGCTTCGATGACTTCTTCTGTTGAGACTATGGCATAGCCGGAGACTTTCTTCCCATCATCCATGTAGCTGCTACCATCAGTGAATAGCTGTAGATCGTATTTGTCTAGGGGTACGTCTTTCAAATCTGGCCTGCTACTGAACACTTCTTCCATAACTTGGAGGCATTCATGATCTGGGTCCTCTTCACAGTCAGGCAGTAGAGTAGCAGGGTTTAAGGTAGCGATGAGGTCCAAATGAACCCGTGGATTTTCACACATCATGGCTTGGTACTTCGTCATCCGGCTGTTGCTGAACCAGTAACCTCCTTTCACATCCAGCAGAGCCTTGACAGCGTGGGGCACCTTGACATGAAGAACTTGTCCAAGGGTCAGTTTGTCTGCTTCTGCTATCAGCATTGCGGTGGCAGCCACTGCTTTCAGGCATGGGGGTAGACCGCAGGCCACAGGGTCGAGTTGCTTGGAGAGGTAGGCCACAGGCCTCAGCCATGAGCCAAAGGTCTGGACCAATACTCCTGTTGCTGTTTGATTATGTTCATGTACGAACAGCTGGAAAGGCTTGCTATGATCTGGCAGGCCAGTGCAGGAGCTTCCATTAGCAGAGTCTTTAATTTCAGAAACGCTGCGGTTTGCTCTTCTTCCCAATGAAAGGGGTCTAATTCTCCCCCCTTGGTTGCTTGATGAAGCGGCTTGGCAATTTCTGCGAAGTTGGGGATCCACAGGTGGCAGAAGCCTGCAGCTCCCAGGAACTCACGGACTTGTCTCCTGGTCTTTGGTTGGGGTATGCGGCACATTGCTTCTTTCCTTTCTGCCCCTAGTGCACATTTGGTACCTGTTAACTGGAATCCCAGGTATTTTACACTCTGTTTACATATTTGTGCTTTCTTTTTAGACACTCTGTAACCTGCTTGGCTTTCTGTGGGATATAATATTGTCTTAGAGCCACCGGTGTTGTGCCGGGCTTTAATTCAACTAATCTGGGCGGGTTGTCCTCCGCCCCCACCTCAGGAATTCCAAGGAGTAGTGCGTGCGGGGACAGCAGGCAGAGTAGATGCCGTGCGCCATTCTTCTTCCCTCGGCATAACTACTGCGATTTCACAGATTGGGGTTGTGCGGGCTGGCTGGATTATGCTACCGAGCAAAGCTGCTATCCTCCGGCAGGTCTAATTGAGCGTGACCCCCGGGAAAAAAACATAATTGGGCTTGCAATTTGCAAAAAAAAATATCCCGCCCCAGGAGCTGGATGGGACATTCGGCATATACATATACACATTGTGTAAATAATATTCTCAGAGATATTTTCCCGTAGCCCAAAACAGACTCTTAATACCACATCGAAAAAAAAAAAAACAATAAATCATTCCATTGTCATAAGACCACTCCAAACATCTCATAACAATAAAATAACCATTCCATCAAAAATCAAACAAAAACATACCTTTAAAAACAGTAACCATATTTCAATTTGTTAATAAATTTCATATTTTGGTAGACAATATTGATACTATTACATACTTATTATTGTTTATATGCAATAATATAAAAACCAGGAGTCCCTTTTCTTTTCTTTTCTATTTAATTCTAGCTCTGAACAAAACTAAAACTTTCGGAATAATATCAACACAAAATAAAACAATATCTTGCACTCAACAGACTTCAGACAAATATTCTATTGTAACACACGTTAAAATTAGCTAAATATAGTACGCTGCACAGATACACAAAAGTTATTCTTTCCAGCTATCAGAGAGCAAAGAAAAACAAACTGCTCCCTCCTCTTCCCCCTCTCAAACAGTCTGTCAGAAAGGAGGGGGCCTATACACCAGGACGACGCTCAATCTCAACTTTTAATTGAACAGTTTAATGATCAATTAAAAACACAATCGGACAAAATCAGTCCGAATCACACACACACAAACCATACAGCACCGCAACCATCTCACTCCGTAAAATATTAATTTATTTATGCTCCCATAATATCAACCTCATTTCCCATTGGAGGTGCAATTTGCTTTGTTACAACAGAATATTCGGCACCTGTATCTACCATAAAAACTTCATCTTTATTTCCCACTCTCATCGTGACCGTGGGCTCGTGGCTACCGAGCGGGATGGGCCCAGGTCCCCGTCAATATACATCCTGCCCTTCAAATGACGTCCCCGCCAGTCCCACAAAACCCCTCCCATTCCCTTCACTTCTTTCATACCTTCCGCCTGTTACCTGGCCATTAGGGGCTTGACCTCCGTCCCCCCAACTTCACCCTGTCCCCCAAATTTAGCCAAAAATGCAGAACAGTCGTTTTTCCAGTGACCTTCACCCCGGCACCACGCGCACTGATTGGGTCCTAGGGGTTCCCCTTTCCCTCTAGCCCCCCTACCCCTTGCCCTCCCTCTGTCTGGGCCACCTCGTCCTCCGCCATTCCCCATGTATCCAACTACCCCGGTGTGTCCCTTCTGTTTCTTTATCTCCTCTAGATCCCGGTTATGATACACCTTATTAGCGATCTCAACTAACTCGCTAATACCTTTCCCCAAAAACCCATCTATTCTCTGTATTTGTTTCCGTATATCCCTCTGTGACTGACCCACAAACGAAGAGTTAATTAACCTCTGATTCTCCGTTGTTTCAGGATCAATAGGACTATACATCCTGTACACATCCAGCAATCTTTCTAAAAACGCACTTGGGGATTCCTTAACCTCTTGCACCACATCTGCTATTTTTCCCATATTTGTGGGCTTCTTCCCTCCCGCTTTAACACCCATTATTACTGCTGTTCTGTATGTCTGCAGATGGGCAACTCCTTCAACTGTATTGTACGGCCATTTAGGATCCGTTTTGGGGTAATGCTCCTCTGCCCATGCTTCTGGATGAGGCTTAGCATCTGCTACAGCTTGGGCGAGTAAAATCTTTCGCGCGCTACTATTTATTCGGGCTCTTTCCTCTGTGTGAACATTGTCAACATTAATTGCTGACAATCTGCCCATGTGGGGTTATGTGTGAGCATAACTGACTATCATACTGGCCACTGCTGCGGGATTTGTGGAATACAGTGGTGTGTGTGTTTTCCAATTAAAAAAGATCCGTTGTCGTGAACGGGACATATGTGTATTGCATTGGCCCTGGATTCCCATCCGCCAAGGGGGCCTGGCACCTCCTGCAAAGGCAACTGCATAGCATTCTTGTAGGGATTGTGTTGGTACGGATCCCGGGGTTTATGTATACTATTCGCTGCGCGTGTGGTAACTCCCTGGTTCTCATCACCATTCCCGTGGGGCACTAATTTATATACGCTCCCATCGGGCATCTCAATCTTCTCTGGTGGAGCCTCTATGTCCCCTCCACCCGCTGCGCCCTGCCCTTCCTCCGCAGCCGCACGGGACGGAGCAGAGGGAGCTGACTGAGACCCAGCCGCTGCCTGCTCCCCCCTCTCCGCCCGCGCAATCGCGGCATTCAGAGCTTCCCTAGCTGCCCCATAACATGATGGATAGGACGGGGGCAGACCGTCACTCTCTTCCGGTTGCTCTACCAACACCTCTCTCTCTATTATTTTGGGGGTCCTGCTTCTTATTTCTCCCCGCTATCATTATAAAATGACTCTTATTTTTAATAAAATATCTCCATACATCTATATATGGGTATTGTTCAGGATGTCCATACTGCTCTGTAACTTGGGAATGTACCTTCTGTACTAACTCCGGGTCCATTGACCCCTGCTCTGGCCATCCTGGACTAATAACGGCCACACAACTGTACACATTACATTAATTTCTCTTTTGTCAATTCTACACCATAATCATGCGTTTTATATAATGCTTCAAATTCCGCACCATATATTCTAGGGGCGTCTCACCCTCCTTCACCTTCTTGGGCTTAGATGACCCGTTACCCATTATTACTCTTGAAAACAGTACTCTTTGCAATACAGATATATTATTTCAACAACAGTTACTTCAGTCAACAATTCCTCCGCAACACATACCATATCAGATTCTTTCATCACAGAACAAAACATAGGCACTTCTACTCTTTCTACTAGCCAAGGGTACTACCTCTGTGGCTCCTTATACCCCGTAATTTGAACTCTAACTCTTGACTGCGTGTGGCTATGTGCACCCCGTTCCTTGTCTATACTTCCATCTGCAATTCCAATCTGCCTTATGGATAATCTACCCACTCAGCACCACTATCTCTGCAGCTACCGCTGGCCACTATGAGCCCTTCTCACTACACGGCGTACACACTAGGCACTGACTCAGGCTCTCAGCCCAGTCACAGAAAATCCCTCCTCCTTTCCCTTTTACCCACGTGGCGAAGCTCTATTTACAAACACTGACTAAATGACTCATGCAACTCCACGTAGCTACCTTCTCCCTCTCTTACAGAACTACCCTTTGATTGGCATTCAATTCCCCCGAATCCAGACACCCGCTAGCCACTCTGGCTCCTTCAATGTCAGCGCTATCAGCGGCGGGCTAGATATGCCAATAGGATGGTGGCCATCGCATCCTCTTATCCGTCTATCTCAGTCGGACGTTTCCCTTAGATACCGGTATTTCCTTTAGACATACAAAACATAGAAGACACGTTACCTATCGCCGGCGCTGCTCGCTGTTTCCTCGGACTCGGGTGTCTGTCCCAGTTTCCGGTCGGGGGGTCCGTTTGGGACGAGATGAGGTCCACTGTACAGGAAATCCTGCTTGGCGCCTGCAGATGTCAGCTCACTTCAACGGACGCCCAACCATCGGGATTCTGGCACTGCTGCAGTCAAGCGCCGCACTGTGTTCAGCAGCCGTTGCCTGTGTCTTGGCAAAAGGCCCGTTATCCCGGCTATCGAGTCCCCCAGAAATGTAGCCGGGCAAAAACAGGTTCACTTTCAGAACGGCGCCGGACCAGACACAAGCAAGGATTGTCCAAACACGAGTCTCTTCAGGAAAGGCAAGAGTTTATTGTGTCGTCACACAAGTGCTCACACAGGATTGAATCGCTTAGAGTGAGCCCCATTTACACAGAGACATGAGTTTTATGCCCCAATACATAATTAGGTACATCCCCATTAGCCACCTCCTTATGACACTCTATTCCACCCCACGTGGGTTAATACCTCCCATCATTAATTCGAACACAAAGAACATTCCACATATAACTATAAATTGATACACTTCTCGTTAGTTTGACAGTCTGTGATTTGTTTGTGCTGTCTTTCTCCGGGCAGTGCCTCCCTCCCTATCGGCTATGTTTATTCAGGTGGCCTGGGGCCTGGTCTGTATACTCCTTCTATTTTCTGCGGCCCCAACGGCCTTGAGTCGCTTTTCTCCTCCGTGCCAGAAACAGCAGAGATCTCTCATAAAACTTTAATTGCTTTTCTGCTAATCTAAACGCATTCCTAAATTTCTACGTATACCTCATTCTAGTTTCAGTTACAAACCTGTCTAGTTATATACAAGTGAACCAATATTCTGAACAAGATGGCCGCCTGTGTACAATGGCGGCCGTCTTCCAGCCTATTTCCACTTCAACACCACACAGTCTGTTTTTTTTGACTGCCGTAGAAAAAAAAAAAAAAAGGAATTATGGGAAACAAAATTAATATGAAAAATAATAAAAATCGGAAAATGATATGAAAAGCCATTTTATGCGTCAAGGTGCTGGACGTCGCACAAGCGCTCCGTCTGACTTAGTGTTATCATGCACACAGAACGCTATGAGGACGTGGCACACTCTGCGCGTCCGTCTAGCAGTTTTACGTTCTTGCCTAACTTGCGTCCGTTTGCCACGTGCGTTGTGCGTGCGCACGTACTTCGTGTGTGGGTCTCTATTAATGATTCTATTCTATGATGTACGTTAAACTGTGCGCTGACACGGACGTGATCACTGCGTTCGTCTGACGCTGGCCTAAGTCAACCTGAGTAACCGAATACAAGAAAACACTAAAATGGCTTTTATTAATTTATTCATTAGTGTAAATTTTATCATCTGACAAAAGCTACAGTGCGGCTGTCATGCCCAAAAGAAATTGTACCCATTTGACAGGGAATCACTCCCTCTCTATGCATCAGCATTAATTTTCCCTGGCACACAGTAATGAAAAACAGGAGTTGTTCCCCTTTAGGCCTTGTTCACACCAAGCGCGGAGCAGGTGCAGAGCAGAGCAGATGCAAACCGGATCAAAACTGCATCCAATGTATTACAAATGGTATTTTTGCTCTAGTTCACATTGCAGCGTTCGGTTCCAGAGCAGGTGGAAAAAACTGCAGCAAGCCCCATTTTACCTGATCTGGACCTGCTCTGGAACGCGTCAAAAACGCAATTTAATGCAAAAAACTAACTATTTATACTAATAAATTAAAAAACCTCTATGGTCATATGTCATGACGTAATCTTCCTTGATCACTTCCTGTCTGTGGAAAAAGATGACCTTGTGATCTGGAGAGCAAAGGAACAATGGTGGACAAGTTTTGTGACCCAGATACATTCAATAGTATGGTGGAAGAGTGCCCTGACCCGTATGACAGCAGGCATTTTCAATACAAGAACAATAGGAAGAAGGCTGATCAGTTGAGTTCGACAGCAGGAAGAGTGTTCCCAGGATATGAGGATATGTCCTCTACTGATAAGGAGAACTGTAGTGAGTACTTCAATATGAATGGCATGGTTGTTAATATACTACCAGCGCTGCGGAATATGCTGGCGCTTTATAAAGAATAATAATAATAATAATACTAGTAGTTCCTCAAATGCAGTATTCCATCCACCCCCTTCCCCCAACCACTCCTCCTCGTCGTCAAAAAATCATCTAAAAGACTAGCGTGCGTTTGCAGAAGCCTGAGCAGATCTGCTCTGCATTTGGTGTGAACAAGGCCTTAAAGCTTCACTGTCCCTTACGTATCTGCAGAACGCCAGGGGGACTGACAGCTCTGAGCTGACAGCCGTCCTACAGGACAATCTTCTGCTCAGTCTGTGCACCTGACTGGCTGGCGGTAGTCAGCACACAACATTACTGCAGAAGGCCAATTTCTGCACAACATCCCACACATAGCTCTACCAACAGTGCGAAAAAATTGGCGGCTTCGGGGGGGGGGGGGTTGGCCGGCGGCGGTTCGAGACAGACGTGTGCGAGTGGAGCTCTGATCCCCCTCCCCATATTAGTGGATTTTAAGGCGCTTTTGGATCGGGCTACCCACATTTAAAAATCGATACTCGAGCCTGCTGGGTTCCCCCCTCCAGACCTGCGTTTGCTCACACTGTTGGTGGCCAGCTGGGGGCCTGGTGTTGGTGCACTTTTCCGGACCAGCGCTGAGCCGCTGTCTCCCGGTTGGGGAAGAAATCAAAAAGCAGGTGGAGAGGGGGAAGATCCCGGTACCGCCGACCTCTGAATTTCACTTGGCGGGGGCTTGGGGCGTAGGTTGCCACTACGCTCGGTGCTTGACCCGGGGGCTCAGCAGGTGGCAGAGGAGGAGGCCATCCCTTCCATCTCCCACGCGGCACTATCAGGCACGGAGGAAGATGTGCTTCCTGCCACTAAAGGGGACATACGCAACTTGCTGGAGGATGCCAGGCAAAGCATGGCAGGCAGACTAAGTTACTCGGTGCGGCAGTAGCGGAGACACAGATCCAGGTAGAAGACCTCTGGAACCGTGCACAGGAGGTGGAGGACACGCAGGCCGCAGCCTCCACATCTGTGCATGCACTGCAAGCACAGGTTAGCAGTCTACACTTGGCCGTGGTGGCGTTGGAGTCGAGACACAGGTGACGAAATGTGAAACTACACGGAATACCAGAAACAGTCCCAAACTCAGAACTGCTGCAGTAGGTCCCACGATTCCTGGAGACTGTGCTCGGTTCCTCTGAACCTCTTGGGGACCCTGTCCTTGTTGCTCTATGTGTACGAAAGGCTGCCATGGCCCCCCTCGAAAGCGTCGCGCGATGTACCCATTACCTGGCGAGACATCACCCAGCATTCTTCCGGGCTGTGAGAAATATGCCTACGGTCCCTTTCGACAGAGCCAATATCGCTTTTTACCGAGACGTCCCCTTTTTGGTGTTAGCTGCCCGGAGATAATTTCAGCCGGCCACGGTCACTCTCCGCACTCATGACATAAGATA
>RXON01004254.1:0-15334 GCA_009667805.1 Leptobrachium leishanense | reverse complement strand
TGCGTCCTGGTGGTGCCTCGCTTCCGGCTGCCTGCACATAGGATTGTTGGGATGGGCACGTTTCAGGCTGGACGTCCCCTGCTGTGCTGGAATCGTCCCCGGCGTAGGTGTAATAATGTCCACTGTTTGCCGTTGCGCCGGAATGCACCACAACTGAACTGATGATATAGCGGACTTGACGTTGGGTGCCTGCCTGACATTGTAGCTCAGGGGCTGCCGCAAAGCCTGCTCGACCGAGACAGCTGGATGTTTCCACGGGCAGCAGCAGTGTCGCTGGAATGAACACAGGATCGAATAATTTGCGGATCGCCCCTAGCGTCCGGTCATAGGAAAACCTCATTAATGTCAGAGTGAGGTATTCCGGCTCCTCCACAATACGCATGGTTTTCTCTGCGTTCTGGGGGGATCCACAGATGGAACATGCGTATCGGTTATCACCTTCTAGAGTTTCCGGTGCAAGGGATCGGTTTAGGAGGTCGGTGATGGAAATGCCTGCTTGGTTTCTTCCCATGAGAGAGGGCGCCCTCCTCTGTGCAGGACCCCCAGCGGATGATGGAGGGAAGGCCAGGCAAAGATCTGTGAAGATGTCATTGTTCTGTGAGATGTTCAGGCAGGTCTTGCAGGTGATAGATGTTTCCATCTGGCCTCTAAACATCTTTTCTATTAATGTTTTCTGCTCTTTGTTGTCCTGGACATTGGAGGGTCTCTGACAATGCAGGAAGGTCATTCTTTCCTCATCATGCAAGCTGAAAGAAGAAATAGAAATGCATGTTAGCACAAAAATGGGGGGAAAAGGCAAAAAATCCATAAACTATAAAAGTTATCAGACTATTGAATGCATCCAAAGTTGAAATGTGCTGAGATCTGATGAGGTGACACCTCACTGTGATGTCATACTCCACACTCTTTTACACTAATGACCCTATGTCGTGTTAGTGGGTGAGTGCGATGTATCCATCATGTAAGAAGAGGATTATTTCCATGAAATCTACCTGCTCAGAAGGAATCTCATATATTCCATGCAGTCTTGCTGTGATCCAGCGTCGAACCGTTTGGGTCTTGAAGCCTCCAGAAAGGCCCGAGGGGAGAACACTTGTCCCTGATTGGAAATAAAGCAAGACGCTAATGTAAGATTGTGCAGCGAGAGGGAAGGAGAGAGGAGATTTCACATGGAACATGATATATACCTCATTGTATTTCAATTCGATAAAAACTCTTTGAAGTTCTACTATCAGAGGACAGGTGCTGGTCACGGATAACACGCAGTCCCTGAACCTGAAAATAAAGCAAATAAGACCGTGCGGTGAGACACAAAGAATAAATCAGAGAACATACATTTCATATTTTAGCAGAGTGAATGGCAATGTCACTTCCTCTCCTTCTTCCCGCTGTCACTTCCTCTCCTTCTTTCCGCTGTCACTGCCTCTCCTACTACCCACTGTCTCTCCTACTACCCACTGTCACTGTCTCTCCTACTACCCACTGTCACTGTCTCTCCTACTACACACTGTCACTGTCTCTCCTTCTACCCACTGTCACTGCCTCTCCTCCTTCCGGCTGACACTTCCTCTCCTCCTTCCCGCTGACACTGCCTCTCCTTCTTCCCACTGTCACTTCCTTTCCTTCTTCCCGCTGTCACTTCCTCTCCTTCTTCCCGCTGTCACTTCCTCTACTTTTCCTTGCTGTCACTGCCTCTCCTTCTTCACACTGCCACTGTCTATCCTTCTTCTTAGTGCCTTTGCGCTCCCCCCCTGCACTGCCATCTGTTGCAACTAAACCATGACTGCAGTGTCTTACTCAGAGTTCACTAATCTCAGGTTTGTGTGTTTCCGGCCCCCGAGGAATATGTAATGGGACATTAAATGAGATCTTACCTCGTGGCCATGAAGAGGGCCTGTAACACGCTGTTCATGTAACACGTGTTCCCCAGGTTCCGCAGTCCCGTATTGGGAGCATTTGGTGTTGAGGTCTGCTGGGGTTCAGAGTTCACTGTAGCACTGGAGCGAGATGTGAGGAGACTTAGTGCCAGAGCGAGAGATAGCTCCTCGTCAGATGTATCGCTCTCATCCTAAAGAAAACGGGAAAAATCAGAAATCCGTCGAAATTACCCAAAATCACAGTGTATTTTATAAACGTGTGCGTTTGTTTTTGGAGAAATCGCGATGTGTCTGAGTAGAATAATAACCGTATGACACGACTTACCTCGCTATCGGTGACTGAAGATTCGAAGTGAACGTTCACCAGGTCACGGCTTTCCACGCTGGAGGCGGCGCTGTTGTTTGCGTTATCACTTTCCACGGTGGAGGTGGCGCTGTTGTTCGCGTCACTTTCCACGGTGGAGGTGGCGCTGTTGTTTGCGTTGTCACTTTCCACGGTGGAGGCGGCGCTGTTGTTCTCACCGTCACATTCCATGGTGGAGCTGACGCCGTATTCCTGGTATTCGTCGTCCTGTGCGGAGCTGAAGTGGATGTCGAGGTCGCTGCGCAGATAGTATGTGCCCTTCTTGCTCGTGAAGCAGTTTTTAAGGTTGATTTTCTTAAAAAGTCTGCAGCACGAGAAGAGGCAGCAGCTTCCATCTTTCCACTCCCAGCGCTCCACTGATTCTGCAGGGTTTGAGATGGTGGATCCTGCAGAACGCTTCCTGAAAAGTCGGGGAAAAAATCTACGAAAAGGCATGATGCTATTCCAAAAAATAAAGAATCGCGAGCGTTGTGACCTACACTGAAAACAGCCAAGGCACGAGTGAGGGAGGTTACACTGAACCGCCGACTCAGAACCTGAGCCCTGTGACATCACAATACCATCTGTGACATCACACCAGCTCACCTGTGCTGTGTATCAGTGCTTAACAGTGTTGCTATGGAAACAAAGGGAAAAAACAATCCCTGCACATTAAACCGGGACAGAAGGAAGCAGTTGGTGACAGTTGATGAGAGTCTCGCTGTATATATTCTCATAAGGCTGTCCCGGGCCCAGACAATACATTGTTACACAAATTATAGCTGCTCCTCATGTGAAATTGTGATGTGCTGTAATGTCGTCACATCGGGTGTAAAGTAATGGCTCCTCGTTTATTGTTTCACTTATTTTCCCTTTTCTTTTTAATATTTTGTCTGTTTTAAAATATATAAAAATAATAAAAATCCCCAATGTCTAATGTTCTCACTGGACAATGTGTAGTAGTTATAAATAAAAAAAAAGTGCCTAAACTGTGGGAGAAATATATTTTTTATTTCTAGGATTTTGAGGAAACAACAAAATAATTTAATTGTTTAAAATAATTGAAAAGCAGTTTCTGGCTTCGTTTGCCTCAAAAGAAGGAGCAGAATCTGTCATCGCCTTAAAATGTATTGAAATTAGAGCAGAATGTTAGGGCTGGGGTGACCCTAAAACACACACAAATAATCACTTTTTCCTGCAATTTTTACAAAGGATGTAAAATCTCAATCTGTGAAAAAATAAACAAATATACATACATACAAATACATATATCTTTTTACATCTGGGCACCAGGGGTTAACCCTTACACACCCCTCTCTTTCATTATAGGAGCCAGGTTGTCTAGCAGTGAGAGTGAGGGATATATATAGGGTCACATACAGCCGTGCCTTCCTTCCTTCTGATGGTTTATTGGGGCTCGGTTAAGCCAGCGGAGGTTTTTTCATGGCTCTGTATGTAAACGCCTTTGTTCTATGATGTGACGGCCCTTTACGCAGTCTTTATCTGGCGATGTGGTTAAGGCCGCTTCGCAATCTATGCATTATAATCGTCTGCCTATTGATTGGTCTGATCAGTGTTTATCTGAGCTATCCTTTACTTTCTACAGCTTTCACTTTTTTGTGTCATTTGTGCGTATATGGGGGCTTTTTTCTAGTCTTCCTATTGGGTACATTGATATCAGTCCAATGCTCAAGCACTTAATGACTGTTTGTCAACTCATGTTACCTGCTTTAATTTTGGGTTTGATCAATCACCCCCTTGCACTTGGCTTGAAGATCTTTTTGTTATATGTGTTGTTTTTTTGTCCTGTGTCGTCTTCTTTTTGTGCGCTTTGCTCCGTTAATAAAGAGTGTGTTTGGCAGTAATACAATTATTTTTGGAGGTTTTTTGCACCATTACCCCCTGCTCTATTTAGAGGTAGAATAGGGCCTTTTCCCTGTCTGCCGGATTTGTTGTGTTTTTTTTTTTTTTTTACATACAGGGTTATTCAAAAGGAATTGAAGTCACCGTTCAGTGACTTTTCGTTCTCTTCAATTTGGTGCGATTCGGTGATCCTATTTTGGCGACCCAGCGGTGTATTCAGCAAGCACCACAAGGCCGTCATAGTGCAGGGAAAAGCCGCCGCAAAACCCGGCGAACACTCACCGCAAAACCCGGCGAACACTCACCGCAAAACCCAGCAAACGTACCCAACAAAACCAAATACCCGACAAACGCTCACCGATACCCGCAAAAACATCTGGATTAACCCTGCCAAACACGCCAGAGAAACCCGAGCAGCTGCCGATCACAGCGCAGAGCAGCCACCAGAAAAAGCCGCTACCGCAGACAATTGGAGTGAAGAAGAAAAAAACAGTTTGCTTGAATGTTTAAAGAGTGAAACACTGTTTGCAAAGAAACTACTGAGCGAAAATGTCTGAAATTTATATATAAAATCCAATGAATGATAATAAAAAGGCTGTTACAGAAAAAAGCCTAAAAGATCTATAAATAAAGAGACTTTTTGCTGCAGAATATAATAATAAACATTTTTTTGTGGAGCTCTTCTATGTATCCAGGGTGTGCAGGATGCTGCCGGGTACCAGCGTGTGACGTGTCAGAACCCACCTCCCCCCTCTACAGGCAGCAACTGGACGACCACCAGGCGCAGAGGGATGAGGGACATGAAAAGTCCTCCCCAAACGAGGCGCATGGACTTCTCCAGCAGGTAACCAAGACCTGTCCTCAAGCCCGAACCTCTCCCAGTTCAACCAGTTACCCTTCTTTTATTCCCGGGAGACTATGACGGCACGTACCTCATATTCCTCCTCACCATCTATCATGATAGGTGGAGGAGGGACATGGACTTTGGTGACCTGTTACACAGGAGAGGTTTCAGGAGACTAACATGAAAGACCTTATGGATTTTTAAATAGGAAGGTAATGCCAAAGCATGTGACACAGGGTTAACGCGGCGCAAGACTCTATATGACCCAATAAAACGAGGAGCCATCTTCATCGACAGCACGAGTAACTTAATGTCCCATGTGTAAAACCACACTCTGTCCCCAACAGCATATGTGGAAACCTGATATTTATTAATGTCACAATTATTACAGTGACCCCCTGATATTTATTAATGTTACAATTATTACAGTGACCCCCTGATATTTATTAATGTTACAATTATTACAGTGACTCCCTGATATTTATTAATGTTACAATTATTACAGTGACCCCTGATATTTATTAATGTTACAATTATTACCGTGACCCCCTGATATTTATTAATGTCACAATTATTACAGTGACCCCTGATATTTATTAATGTCACAATTATTACAGTGACCCCCTGATATTTATTAATGTCACAATTATTACAGTGACCCCTGATATTTATTAATGTCACAATTATTACAGTGACCCCCTGATATTTATTAATGTCC
This sequence comes from Leptobrachium leishanense, assembly GCA_009667805.1. NCBI lineage: Eukaryota > Metazoa > Chordata > Amphibia > Anura > Megophryidae > Leptobrachium > Leptobrachium leishanense. The sequence continues at coordinate 9,689 of RXON01004254.1, read as the reverse complement.
ATTATTACAGTGACCCCTGATATTTATTAATGTTACAATTATTACCGTGACCCCCTGATATTTATTAATGTCACAATTATTACAGTGACCCCCTGATATTTATTAATGTCACAATTATTACCGTGACCCCCTGATATTTATTAATGTCACAATTATTACAGTGACCCCCTGATATTTATTAATGTCACAATTATTACAGTAACCCCCAGATATTTATTAATGTCACAATTATTCATGACTCCCTGATTTTTATTAATGTCACAATTATTACAGTGACTCCCTGATTTTTATTAATGTCACAATTATTACAGTGACCCCTGATATTTATTAATGTTACAATTATTACAGTCACAATTATTACAGTGACCCCTAATATTTATTAATGTCACAATTATTACAGTGACTCCCTGTTATTTATTAATGCCACAATTATTACAGTGACCACTGATATTTATTAATGTCACAATTATTACAGTGACCCCCTGATATTTATTAATGTTACAATTATTACAGTGACCCCCTGATATTTATTAATGTCACAATTATTACAGTGGCCCCTGATATTTATTAATGTCACAATTATTAAACTGACCCCTGATATTTATTAATGTTAATATTATTACAGTGACCCCTGATACTTATTAATATCACAATTATTACAGTGACCCCCTGATATTTATTAATGTCACAATAATTAAAGTAACCCCCTGATATTTATTAATGTCACAATTATTACAGTAACCCCTGATACTTATTAATGTTACAATTATTACTGTGACCCCTGATATTTATTAATGTCACAATAATTAAAGTAACCCCCTGATATTTATTAATGTCACAATTATTACAGGGACCCCCTGATATTTATTAATGTTACAATAATTACAGTGATCCCCTGATATTTATTAATGTCAATTATTACAGTGACCCCCTGATATTTATTAATGTCACAATTATTACAGTGACCCCCTGATATTTATTAATGTCACAATTATTACAGTGACCCCTGATATTTATTAATGTCACAATTATTAGTGACCCCCTGATATTTATTAATGTCACAATTATTACAGTGACCCCTGATACTTATTAATGTTAATATTATTACAGTGACCCCCTGATACTTATTAATGTCACAATTATTACAGTGACCCCCTGATATTTATTAATGCCACAATTATTACAGTGACCCCCTGATATTTATTAATGCCACAATTATTAAAGTGACCCCCTGATATTTATTAATGCCACAATTATTACAGTCGGGTCAAGCTGCTCGAGGCGGTGAGGACAGCGCTCCCAGTAGCCGGGCTGACCGCAAAGAAAGGGGTGTCTGGAGAGTCCGGACAGGCGGAAGAGAACGGTTCCGTCACAAGTACAATGTTTCTCTGCCCTGGAGCTTTTAGGAATTTCCAGAAGGCCGCTCTGTGCCTTCTGAGGTTGAGTGTGTAGTGTAGTGTAGCTGAAGGAGACACCAGACGCGTCTGTATGTTCCAACGGGATTCTCTCTCTCTCTGAGCTCTTTAATGAACAAAAACGCCACAATTTATGCTGAGATCCAACAGCCATAATTTGCATAAATGACCCACATTGACCTACTAAAATGTTAATTACATTATGTCAGATATTTACAATAAACATTCCTCTTTCTTCATATCACACATCATTTACATAATCTATTGTAAAGGAAATCAGTTAGGTTTTGGCTGAGACAATGGTGACTCCCAACCTCTCAGACATGTAAACAGATAGCAGATGAATAAAGAGAAAACCCTTTTGCCTAATCACAAATTACTCAAACCTATTTTACAATGTATACGAAAGAAAGCATTTGAACTCGCTGCAGGTAGTATCTTTAAAAAAAACACATTTCTACCTAAAGACATATAAGTATATTTAAAACTAAAGCTACGCAATTTACACTAAACTAATTTAAACTAAAACAAAACAATGTAAAATATATTTAAAATCACAACGATATAAATGAACATAAAGTCTCTTGGGGTTTGAAGCGTGGAGCTCTACGTCAGTTCCATGACATATGTCCCCCCTTCCAGAACGGCAGGGCAAGCTTAGATCCCAAACGGATCGCTTGCCACTGACAAGACTTCTCACTTTGTCCCTTTTCTGCGCCATCCTCAAAGTTCCAGGGTGCTGGCGCACACGCACCATTAGTGGGGTCTGACGGTCGCTGCAGGGTTGTGGGTCCATTGTCCCGGGGTAAGAGGCAAGACACCCCTCTTGTCCAGTGCGCCACGCAACAGGCCACCACAGTCCACAGAGAAAATTTGTTCGTAGTGGGCACACTGGGCCTCCTCCCCACATGTCTTTTTCTCCAGCATATTTCTGAAGCCCCAGGACCAGGAACCCAGTCAGCATTTACAGTCCCCATTCTCTTCTTCTGCTGATGCCCCCCATCCAAACATTCAAAAGGGGCCCACCCCACAATCCCAAATGGATGCAATTCGTCCTGGGACCAGGAATTTGGTAGCCTCTCAGGATGGTCACTCACCGGTTCTCCTGGTCTCTTGTGCAGGTGAGAAGAGGTCCCCTCTCTGGCACCACCTTGGTCCATAGGGGTCTCCAGGTTCGTCGGGGACAAGGCACACTCCGATGTCAGCACAGAGTCCAGCCTTAAAATTTCTGCCAAATCCACTGTGAGCGCCTCAGGTTTCTCGTTGAACAAAATTAAGTCCACAACCTCGCTCCGGGTTGCACCACACTTGTGCCTTTGACCCTTACTTCAGTATTCATTTCTTCCATGGCTCTCCAGCAGGTCCTTCAGGGTGTCCTGCTTGCAGGCTGTATAGTTGGCCATCTCGGGGTGTATTGGTGTTGGAGAGCCTCTATCCACACAGCTTGCCACCAGTGTGACGGAACCGTTCTCTTCCGCCTGTCCTGACTCTCCAGACACCCCTTCGTTGCGGTCAGCCCGGCTACTGGGGAGCGCTGTCCTCAGCGCCTTGAGCAGCTTGACCCGCCTGCTTCTGTTTCTCTGCCCTGGAGCCGTTAGGAATTTCCAGAAGGCCACTCTGTGCCTTCTGAGGTTGAGTGTGTAGTGTATCGTAGCTAAAGGAGACACCAGACGCGGCTGTATGTTCCAACGGGATTCTCTCTCTCTCTGAGCGTTAATGAACAAAAACGCCACAATTTATGCTGAGATCCAAGAGCCATAATTTGCATAAATGACCCACATTGACCTACTAAAATGTTAATTACATTATGTCAGATATTTACAATAAACATTCCTCTTTCTTCATATCACACAGCATTTACATAATCTATTGTAAAGGAAATCAGTTAGGTTTTGGCTGAGACAATGGTGACTCCCAACCTCTGAGACATGTAAACAGATAGGAGATGAACAAAGAGAAAACCCTTATGCCTAAATTCGGAAACAAAGTAGCAAAACAAGAGGACATAGTCTTAGATTAGAGGGGCAAAGGTTTAAAAGTAACATCAGGAAGCATTATTTTACTGAGAGGGTGGTGGATACATGGAACAGCCTTCCAGTAGAAGTGGTAGAGGCCAAAACAGTAATTGAATTTAATCAGGCATGGGATAGGCATAAGGCTATCCTAAACAAAAGATAAATCCAGGTAAAGTATCCATGTAATTGGGCGACTAGATGGCCGAAAGGTTCTTATCTGCCGACATTTTTCTATGTTTCTATGTTTCTATCACAAATCACTCAAACCTATCTTACAATCTATACGAAAGAAAGCATTTGAACTCGCTGCATGGAGTATCTTTAAAAAACTACATTTGTACCTAAATAAATATAAGTATATTTAAAACTAAAGCTCTGCAATTTACACTAAATTAATTTAAACTAAAACCAAACAATGTAAAAATATTGTAAAATCACACGATATAAATTGAACATAAAGTCTCTTGGGGTTTGAAGCGTGGAGCGCTACGTCAGATCCATGACAGTTCCATGACAGTACTTGTTTTTTTTTTTGTTCTGTGCTGAGGAATATGTTGGCACTTTATCAATAATTGTATATTTATTAGGCCTTTAGCCTCTGCTTGTAATTTTGTTGTACTGCGCTGAGGAATATGTTGGCGCTTTATAAATAATTGTCATTTTATTAGGTCTTTAGCCTCTGCTTGTGTTTTTTTTGTACTGCGCTGTGGAATATGTTAGCACATTATAAATAATTGTCATTTTATTTGGTCTTTAGCCTCTGCTTGTGTCTTTTTTGTACTGCGCTGTGGAATATGTTGGTGCTTTATAAATAAATGTAATATTATTAAGTCTTTAGCTTCTGCTTGTGTTTTTTTGTACTGCGCTGTGGAATATGTTAGCACTTTATAAATAATTGTCATTTTATTTGGTCTTTAGCCTCTGCTTGTGCTTTTTTGTACTGCGCTGTGGAATATGTTAGCACTTTATAAATAAATGTAATATTATTAGGTCTTTAGCCTCTCCTTGTCCTTTTTTGTACTGCGCTGCGCAACATGTTGGTGCTTTATAAATAAATGTATATTATTAGTCTTTAGCTTCTGCTTGTGTTTTTTTGTACTGCGCTGTGAAATATGTTGGCACTTTATAATATTGTCATTTTATTTGGTCTTTAGCCTCTGCTTGTGTTTTTTTTGTACTGCACTGTGCAATATGTTAGCACTATATAAATAAATGTCATTTTATTTGGTCTTTAGCCTCTGCTTGTGTTTTTTTTGTACTGCACTGTGCAATATGTTGGCGCTTTATAAATGTAATATTATTAAGTCTTTAGCCTCTGCTTGTGCTTTTTTGTACTGCGCTGCGCAACATGTTGGTGCTTTATAATAAATGTAACATTTTTAGGTCTTTAGCCTCTGCTTGTGTTTTTTGTACTGCACTGTGTAATATGTTGGCGGCGGCGCTTTATAAATGTCATTTTATTAGGTCTTTAGCCTCTGCTTGTGTTTTTTTGGTACTGCGCTGTGGAATATTTAAACACTATATAATAAATGTCATATTATTAGGTCTTTAGCCTCTGCTTGTGTTTGTTTTGTACTGCGCTGTGGAATATGTTAACACTATATATAAATAAATGTCATTTTATTAGTCTCTAGCCTTGCTTGTGTTTGTTTTGTACTGCGCTGTGGAATATGTTAACACTATATAAATAAATGTCATTTTATTAGGTCTTTAGCCTCTGCTTGTGTTTTTTGGTACTGCGCTGTGAATATGTTAACACTATATAAATAAATGTCATATTATAGGTCTTTAGCCTCTGCTTGTGTTGTTTTGTACTGCGCTGGGAATATGTTAACACTATATAAATAAATGTCATATTATTAGGTCTTTAGCCTCTGCTTGTGTTTTTTTGTACTGCGCTGCGCAACATGTTGGTGCTTTATAAATAAATGTAATATTATTAAGTCTTTAGTTCCTGCTTGTGTTTTTTTTGTACTGCGCTGTGAAATATGTTAGCACTATATAAATAAATTGTCATTTTATTTGATCTTTAGCCTCTGCTTGTTTTTTTTTTTGTACTGCGCTGTGGAATGTGTTAGCACTATATAAATAAATGTCATTTTATTTGGTCTTTAGCTTCCTGCTTGTGTTTTTTTGTACTGCGCTGCGGAATATGTAGCACTATATAAATAAATGTCATTTTATTTGGTCTTTAGCCTCTGCTTGTTTTTTTTTGTACTGCGCTGTGCAATATGTTGGCGCTTTATAAATGTCATTAGGTCTTTACCTCTGCTTGTTTTTTTTGTACTGCGCTGTGGAATATGTTAGCACTATATGAATAAATGTCATTTTATAGTCTTTAGCCTCTGCTTGTTTTTTTTGTACTGCGCTGTGGAATATGTTAGCACTATATAAATAAATGTCATTTTATTAGGTCTTTAGCCTCTGTGTTTTTATTGTACTGCGCTGCCAATATGTTGCACTTATAAATAAATGTCATTTTATTAGGTCTTTAGCCTCTGCTTGTGTTTTTTTTGTACTGCGCTGTGGAATATGTTGGCACTAATAAATAAATGTCATTTTATTGGTCTTTAGCCTCTGCTTGTGTTTTTTGTACTGCGCTGTGGAATATGTTAGCACTAAAATTAAATGTCATTTTATTTGGTCTTTAGCCTCTGTGTTTTTTTGTACTGCGCTGTGCAATATTTTGGCGCTTATAAAATGTCATTTTATGGTTATTAGCCTCTGCTTGTGTCTTTTTTGTACTGCGCTGTGGATATGTAGCACTATATTAAAATAAATGTCATTTTATTTGGTCTTTAGCTTCTGCTTGTGTTTTTTTGTACTGCGCTGTGCAATATGTTAGCACTATATAAATAAATGTCATTTTATTTGGTCTTTAGCTTCTGCTTGTGTTTTTTTGTACTGCGCTGTGCAATATGTTGGCGCTTTATAAATAATTTTCATTTTATTTGGTCTTTAGCCTCTGCTTGTGTTTTTTTTGTACTGCGCTGTGGAATATGTTAGCACTATATAAATAAATGTCATTTTATTTGGTCTTTAGCTTCTGCTTGTGTTTTTTTGTACTGCGCTGTGCAATATGTTGGCGCTTTATAAATGTCATTTTATTAGGTCTTTAGCCTCTGCTTGTGTTTTTTTTTGTACTGCGCTGCAGAATATGTTGGCACTATATAAATAAATGTCAATTTATTAGGTCTTTAGCCTCTGCTTGTGTTTTTTTCGTACTGCGCTGCGCAATATGTTGGCGCTTTATAAATGTCATTTTATTAGGTCTTTAGCCTCTGCTTGTGTTTTTTTCGTACTGCGCTGTGCAATATGTTGGCGCGTTATAAATGTCATTTTATTAGGTCTTTAGCCTCTGCTTGTGTTTTTTTTGTACTGCGCTGCGCAATTTGTTAGCACTATATAAATAAATGTCATTTTATTTGGTCTTTAGCCTCTGCTTGTGTTTTTTTTGTACTGCTCTGTGCAATATGTTGGCGCTTTTTAAATGTCATTTTATTAGGTCTTTAGCCTCTGCTTGTGTTTTTTTTGTACTGCGCTGTGGAATATGTTAGCACTATATAAATAAATGTCATTTTATTAGGTCTTTAGCCTCTGCTTGTGTTTTTTTTGTACTGCGCTGTGGAATATGTTAGCACTTTATAAATAAATGTCATTTTATTTGGTCTTTAGCTTCTGCTTGTGTTTTTTTGTACTGCGCTGTGGAATATGTTAGCACTATACAAATAAATGTCATTTTATTAGGTCTTTAGCCTCTGCTTGTGTTTTTTTTGTACTGCGCTGTGGAATATGTTAGCACTATATAAATAAATGACATTTTATTAGGTCTTTAGCTTCTGCTTGTGTTTTTTTTGTACTGCGCTGTGCAATATGTTGGCGCTTTATAGATGTCTTTAGCCTCTGCTTGTGTTTTTTTTTTTTGTACTGCGCTGTGGAATATGTTAGCACTATATAAATAAATGTCATTTTATTTGGTCTTTAGCTTCTACTTGTGTTTTTTTTGTACTGCGCTGTGCAATATGTTGGCGCTTTATAAATGTCATTTTATTAGGTCTTTAGCCTCTGCTTTGTTTTTTGTACTGCGCTGTGCAATATGTTAGCACTATATAAATAAATGTCATTTTATTAGGTCTTTAGCCTCTGCTGTGTTTTTTTGTACTGCGCTGTGGAATATGTTAGCACTATATTAATAAACGTCATTTTATTAGGTCTTTAGCCTCTGCTTGTTTTTTTTTTGTACTGCGCTGTGAATATGTTAGCGCTATATAAATAATTGTCATTTTATTGGTCTTAGCCTCTGCTTGTTTTTTTTGTACTGCGCTGTGGAATATGTGGCACTTTATAATTGTCATTTTATTAGGTCTTTAGCCTCTGCTTGTGTTTTTTTGTACCGCGCTGTGGAATATGTTAGCACTTTATAAATAATTATTATTTTATTTGGTCTTTAGCCTCTGCTTGTGGTTTTTTGTACTGCGCTGCGCAATATGTTGGCGCTTTATAAATGTCATTTTATTATGTCTTTAGCCTCTGCTTGTGTTTTTTTTTTGTACTGCGCTGTGGAATATGTTAGCACTATATAATTAATTGTCATTTTATTTGATCTTTAGCCTCTGCTTGTGTTTTTTTGTACTGCGCTGTGGAATGTTAGCACTAATATTTAATTGTCATTTTATTTGATCTTTAGCCTCTGCTTGTGTTTTTTTTGTACTGCGCTGTGGAATATGTTAGCACTATATAATTAATTGTCATTTTATTTGATCTTTAGCCTCTGCTTGTGTTTTTTTTGTACTGCGCTGTGGAATATGTTAGCACTATATATTTAATTGTCATTTTATTTGATCTTTAGCCTCTGCTTGTGTTTTTTTTGTACTGCGCTGCGCAACATGTTGGTGCTTTATAAATAAATGTAATATTATTAGGCCTCTGCTTTTTTTCTTTTTTGTACTGCGCTTCAGAATATGTTAGCACTTTATAAATAATTGTCATTTTATTAGGTCTTTAGCCTCTGCTTGTACTTTTTTGTACTGCGCTGTGGAATATGTTAGCACTATATAAATAAATGTCATTTTATTAGGTCTTTAGCTTCTGCTTGTGTTTTTTTGTACTGCGCTGTGGAATATGTTAGCACTATATAAATAAATGTCATTTTATTTGATATTTAGCCTCTGCTTTTTTTTTTTTTTGTACTGCGCTGCGCAAGATGTTGGCACTATATAAATAAATGTCATTTTATTTGATCTTTAGCCTCTGCTTGTGTTTTCGGTTTTTTGTACTGCGCTGCACAATATGTTGGCGTTTTATAAATAATTTTCATTTTATCAGGTTTTTAGCCTCTGCTTGTGTTTTGTTTGTACTGCGCTGCGGAATATGTTACATCTTTAGCTTGTGTTCACAGAATCACAGAATGCTAAAAAACCAAGAAGGGTTTGGCGGTCCGCACACCGCAGTGAGAAAACCGCCAAGCCCCTCAACGCTGCTCCGGATGCCTTGGTTAAAGCCAGACAAACGGAAACAAGTACCAAGTAAATAAGTTCAAATAGAAAAATATTAGAAAGAAAGACAACAAAGGCGATACTTATCTTGCCAAAGCAGCAAGAAAAGAGGGGAGAAAGGCGGGAACGTGGTCCTATATATAGAGTGACTGGAACTATGGACTGTATCACAGGGGCAGGGGTGTTAGATGATACCATTGTTAGTAGACATGTTTTCTTTAATGTCTGATATGTTTTTTTACATTTTTACTTGCTGCTATTAATAAAAACAAGAAAAGAGACTGCAATACTCGCCTCTGAGCTCTTGTATTAAAATTATGCATTTTTTCATATTAACAATAATAATTTCTCTCTTCCAATAGATCTGTCAAGCGAGCAACGTCAAGCGATCCACTGTCATCAAACCAACCCCTGCAAGAAGCTGCTCCTCCTGCATCACCGTAAGGTAATCAATCTTATTTCTACATATAATAGTCCGAGTTCGAGTGACACTGGTTACCTGAGAGTGACCCCTCTCAGGCAGCCAATGTCAGGAGTGTGATTGCTTTTAGCAGTCGCACCTCTTTCACTCTTAGGCAGCTATTTACAGCAGTCACACTCTTGACACTCTCAGGCAGCCAGTGAGAGGAGTGTGATTGTTTTCACTGGTTGCCAGAGCGTGACAAGGTGTGACTCCTTTCAGGCAGCCGCTGTCAGTAAAGCAGGCTGGGTCGCGGACCGGTCCCTGGCCTGGTAAGTGCCGGGCCGCAGCCTGATGCGAGTGA
>RXON01004253.1:0-42559 GCA_009667805.1 Leptobrachium leishanense | reverse complement strand
CAGGAGAGTTATGGAGGGAGGACTGACTCCACTGGACTGGACGGTCACCATCTCATTCAGCCAACCACACACTCTCTTCCTTCCCGTATCATCCACCCACATACTCACTCCCATCTCACTCAGCTAATTCTACATGTTCTCCCATCTCAGCCAGCTCCAAACTCACTCCGCCAACTATGCACTCTCCCATATCATCCACCCACATACTTACTGCCATCTCACTCAGCAAACTTTACAAGCTCTTGTGACAGTGCATGGACCTAAAGATGCGTTTGGGAGGTGCAGGCCTGATGTGTTGTATTTTTCTTCCAGCCCTCTCCTATGTTTTAAGTCACCCTGTACCTACAATTCTAGGTACAGGGTGTTTGTGTTTTCTGTGCCCTATACCTAAATGTCTGTGTTGTATTATTATTCCCTTATGTATTTATTGTAGTGTCGTGTTGTATACACTGTGTTGTTTCCCTTATGAGTATCTGTAAGTTATTGATTCCTTTATTTCCCCATTATGCCATCAAACCCACCAGGATCTGGCTTAACCCATATCTCACTGCTCCTTCCTCAGCCTTTGTCTTGCCAGGGCATGTGTGTGGGAGGGGGAGGCTATTCAATATGGAAATGCTGGGTTGTGTTTTTTACCTTTGTATTCTGTACATTCCCCCTGTGTGTGTTTCCAATTGTAAACCCTGAATAAAGTCATTCCCAGTTCTGTTTTCACCCTGCAAGAAGCTCCGGCTATTGACTGGGTGGATTTGGGCCAGAATCCGTACTCCTTCAGGATACTGACTGTGAGGGGAGCATTCTACATGTGGGTTTGGGTCCAAACGTTACAGCTCCCATCTCAGCCAGTCAAATAGTCACTTCCATCCCACTCAGCCAGCTAATTACTCCCATCTCACTCAGTAGACTTTGTGCACTGATTTTTTTTTCGGTTCGATTCGGTTTGTTCGTTTTTTGTAAATTTTCGTTTCGGCTCATTTCGGCTGATTTCCGTTTCGGTTTGGTTCATTTCGGTTCGTTTTTCGTATTGAATTTTTTTTCGTGATTTCGGAAATTTTCGTGTTTTTCGGAACATCCGTTCTCCTCGTTTCAAAGTGTCTATTCGTTTTGACGTAAACTAATGGTTTTTCGGATCCGATATTTCTGTCGATACGATAATTCTGCTGATAAGAAATCTCAATGGCAGAATGGTATGTTTTACAAGAAGGATAGATTGAGATTTCTCTGGTTTCCCGGGAAGGATACATTGAGAGTTCTCTGGTTTTACAAGAAGGATACATTGAGATTTCTCTGGTTTCCCGGGAAGGATACATTGAGATTTCTCTGGTTTCCTGGGAAGGATACATTGAGATTTCTCATGTTTTACAAGAAGGATACATTGAGATTTCTCATGTTTTACAAGAAGGATACATTGAGATTTCTCTGGTTTCCCAGGAAGGATACATTGAGATTTCTCATGTTTTACAAGAAGAATACATTGAGATTTCTCTGGTTTCCCGGAAGGATATATTGAGATTTCTCTGGTTTCCTGGGAAGGATACATTGAGATTTCTCATGTTTTACAAGAAGGATACATTGAGATTTCTCTGGTTTCCCGGGAAGGATATATTGAGATTTCTCTGGTTTCCTGGGAAGGATACATTGAGATTTCTCATGTTTTACAAGAAGGATACATTGAGATTTCTCATGTTTTACAAGAAGGATACATTGAGATTTCTCTGGTTTTCCAGGAAGGATACATTGAGATGGGAATGATACAAAATTACAGAATCAGCGATATAACCGAAAAATACAATGTCTGAAATTACTGAAATGGAACCGAAATCAGGAATGTAATGAAAATGAATTTCGATTTTACACATTTCTAGTCCATTCAAAAATTCCGAAAAGTTTTCGTTTCGGCTCGGAAATTTGTTCTGATCTGCAGTTTTCGGATCTGAAAATTTTCAGAAAATCATCCGAATCCGAATGCACGAATTGTGAAATTTCGTGAAAATTCCGAAATTCCGAAACCCGAAACGTACATCCCTATCACTCAGCTAACTATACACTCTCCCGTCCCAGTCAGCACAACCTCCCTCCCATCCCACTCAGCCAACTTTACACTCTCATATCAGTAAGCTACAGTCTCACTCAAATACTCACATGCTCACTCTCATCTCTCTCAAGTCAACCACTTACCCACTCCCATCCCACATGCTCCATCTCACTTTGTCACTCATTTCCATCCTAGTTAGCCGCATTTACTCCCATGTCACACAGACATCCCTCACACAACAATATTCAAAGCAGACAGCACACATATGATCCTACCTATCAACACACACAGTCAATCCCACATACCTACACAACATGTCTCATCTATGGGTAGCAGAAAAATGCATGTATATACTCAAAATCCTTACACCAGCCCTGCCTTTGGCCGTGTCCTCCTGTATCTGCTGGCAGGAATACTGATCTGCCTCCTGTATGTATTGTAGAATTGTCCTGTCTTTACCCATTACACCTTTGTACAGCGCTGCGGAATGTGTTGGCCCTTAATAAATAAAAAAATAATAATTATAATGTGACCCATGCAATATTATATAGCTTGGGTCAGAATCATGCCGTTATTGTAATGTGACCAATGTACTGCACAATTTCCATTCAACACCGCTGCACTGGAAGCCGATTCCAAGCAATGGCGCGTTACAGCAGCGTGACTTATTACGGGGATAATATACGAGGAGGAGAAATCTAATATCCATACGGAGCAAACACAGTTCAAGGTATTAAAAAATCCAGGGGAATTGCATTTTGGAAATAAAAAAATAAATAATGGACTTCATGCAAAGATGTAAAATTCAAAACCAATCGACCGAGAAGCCAAACTCTTAATCCATTTCCCTTTTTCTTTTCCTCGAACATCTTCCTCGAGGCTGGAGTGTAAAATTGTGTTGTCAGGGCTGCGACTGTCAAGAAGAATTTCAAGGCTGCCAGTTAGGATTATGTATCGGATTCAAAAAAAGAATTTAATGAATAACTTCCTCAAAATGTTCAGACTTTCAGATGGAACATGTGAGGCTGCTTTGAAGATGCCTGGGCACTGGAACTCGGACCTGAACTGGCCGCTGACCAACCAGAAAAGCGTGACGATAGTCACTTGCAACTGGTGGTACCTGGGCTTGTCAATAGTATTGGGAGACGTGGGTCTGTGGGTCCTGAGGGTCCGACACATCATTTTATTCCCCTACCCTCTCCTATGTCGAACAGGGTTATTCTTTCATTCCACGCACTTCGGGGAATCAAATTCCCGACCCTGCGGTGAATTCAGCATTCACCGCAGGGTCCCCGAAGTGCAGGAAAAAGACGCCGATCGCATCCGAGAAACCCACGAAAGGAACAAAAACCACCAAAAAAATGCTGAACGCATCCGACGATCCACTTCGAAAACCCCCGAATGCATGCGAAAAAAAGCATACAATCCGCCGAACAGAATGCCGACCAGCCGCCGTAAAAAAAGAAAGAGAAGAAACAACGCAACATTTTAAAGCTGTTTGCAAAAAGCTACTGCACGAAAAATGCCTGAAAATTACACATAAGGTCCAATTAATAATAATAAAAAAGTCTGTTACAGAAAAAAATAAGGTTATTTAAAAAACATTTTGCCGAAAAAAATCCCAAAAATGCATACAAAAAGGCTAAATTAAAATAATAAATGGTTTAATAGATATTGAATTAAATCCGAAATATGAATGAAAACACCGAACAGCAGGGCAATTCACGGACATTTCTCTGCTGTTTGGTGTCTCTGAATCGATTAACCATTGCTCATCTATGGGGATTTCACTGCCGTCGAATAACACCATAACTTGGTTGCAATTTACCAATATTTGGCGAACTGACAGCTTTTTGAATAGCCGAATGGCCATGAAATTGCACCGTATTCGGAAAATCACTGTTTTGAATCTGTTGTATTCCCCACCACAGGCCATGGACATTGCCATGGTGCCGTTCAGTGCGATTTGGCGTCAGTGAAATTCCCCATAGACAGTTAATCTATTCAGAGAATGCCGAACAGCACCGAAATGTCAGTAAAATGCCCTGATTTACAGTGGTTCGTTCGACAGGTTGAAACAAGCGAATCCCATAGGTTTCAATATCAAAAAAAAATCACTGTTTTTCTCTATTTATTCAACCATTTATTCTTTTCATTTGCGGTAAAAAAAACTTTTTATTTATTGGGGTTTTTTTTGTATTTTTTAGGTGAAATTTTTAAATTCCCAATTATTTTAAAAAGACTAGACTTTTTCTTTCCTTCAGTCTGGCTGCATGTGGCGGGTGCTGTCCTTGGTGCTGAAACTTATTTCAGCACCAAGGACAGGGGATTTTTTGCTCCGGAGCCCCATGGTGCTGCTGTCCTTGGTGCTAAAACATAGTTCAGCACCAAGGACAGGTCGATTTTTTTTTTTTGCTCTAGAGCCACACAGTGCTGCTGTCCTTGGTGCTGAAACATATTTCAGCACCAAGGACAGATGTATTACGTATCTTTTAACCCTAATTTTTTAACCCTAATCTACAGTTATTACTTCATTTGTTTCACTATTTTGAAATTATGAATAAAAACGAAAAGACGACTTAAAACGAAATAATGAATTGATTTGAAATACAAATTACTAATCACCCGAAATAACTGATCCAAAATTTGAATAACGGTAACATAACGAATGCATCGAAACGAATTTAGAAAACTGAACAAATTTTTTCATTGCGCACATGTCTATTGTTAATATCATTATTGCCTATGTTCATGTTACTATTATTATTGATGATATCATTACTGTGTGTGTCACTGCTGCCCTTTCCACCCCCGCCCCCATATAAAATGCTTTAGGCCTATGAAAGGTTTGATTTGCCAAACATTGCTGCTCTAACATATTCAGACAGCCTGATGCTCAAGCTCTGTTTGCATGGTACCCTTGTGTCATGTCTGGATATTAAAATGGAGTATGGTTAAGGAATGGCTCACTTGAAGAGGAGAGGGGAACACCAGGTGTCATCTTCCATTACTCTTCAAGTCCCTCCTTGCACCTTATTTATTTGGCTCATATGATTCATTAACGGTTACCTGCCTGTCTCTTTCACCGTACAAAGAGCACAGGCTATTGACTGGGGGTGGTTTGGGCCAGAATCTGTACTCCGTCGCGATACTAATTAAGTAATACTAATTAATACTAATGTAGCACTGTTTTAAGATATGTTGTTGCATTTACTTGGTTTGGCCACCAGAGGGAGACAGGCACGATATGAACTATACTGGACACAAACAGGAACTACAAATTCCATCGTGCTTTGTGAGAGAGACAGGAAGTGGGTGGGAGAGAGAGAAGGACATCCGCAGCCTCGTCGAAGGAGAGCCAGTGTGAGCCGAGCGACGAAAGGTAGAGAGACGCACGTGAGACTGTCAGGAATCGAGACCAGGCCGGAGAGCAGGCGCGGCCTAGCGGGTGCTGCGCTACGGGTGCTGCGGATCAGAGACAGTGACTTGGCGGAGACCTATTGAGAGATCGCTGAGAGGTTTTGCACAGAGACAGAGTTCCGGTTTGGACCCCGAGTAAGGAGACCGCGATGATCCACTGGGAGTGCAGGCGGTAGGCCGTAGTCTCGTTGCGGAGATCAGACAAGCAGGAGAAGCGGATCCGGTGGCACAGAGTTCCAGTGTAATCCAGCGGAGAGACATCCTTGATTGGGCAGCGGAACAGATTGTCTAACGGATGTGTGAGAGGCCTGGAAGGCCCCAGTCTCAAGTTTAACGAAGCACGCTGCATTATTGTTTAAATCTACAGGGCCCCAACGTGACTAGTCGAAGATTCGCTCATTCCATTCACTGGCCAGTTGAATATAGTACCCGGGTACCTGAGTTCACACACACACAACTTTTGAGACATTACTTTCGCGGGACATACATTCCAGAAACAAAGGGGTTAAACTTTCCTTTTTGCCGCGCGTGTTTTTCCCGCATTACGAAGTACTGTCGTTCATATACCGTGTTTACATTATTTATGCCACTTTATTGGGATCAGTAAAGTATATAATCTATAAAATCCACAACAGTGCTGGTATATAATTATTCCCTAGTGCGGTGAGACTAACCCGAGGTTAAATTCAGCGGCTCCTCCGGGAGTGAGCGCTACACGTGGGGGCTCGTCCGGGATTCCACTCTCATAATAGAACCACATTTAAAGGGTTAATTATGGATCCAGACACTGCTGCCAAATGGTGTGAGGAGCAAGTTAGCCAGATAGAGTTAAGCAAAGTCATGGATATTCCTGCAGACACTTGGGCCGAAGATCAGATTCGCTGGGCCGTGGCCACGCTGACACCAGATCATCGGGGGTTAATTCTGGACATTAAAGCGAACCCGGATACTTCTCACACGTATGTTCTTTTTGAGTGGAGAAAGTGTGTTCCAGTGTGTTTTCAGGGCACGAGCGTGAAGCTGACCGATGAGGTGGAAGTTCAACTGATTCAGCCAAGTGCGCCACGTGGTGATCCGCGAGTGTTCCCCCGCGCCAGTCGCTGGCCATGATCGGCCTGAATTCATAGTGGCTATTGGAGATTTGCTGGCTAAATGTCAAAGAACAAGCCCTCCACACACTAACTTTGGTTATCGACGGTTGAGGAATTTTACAGGAAACGTACCAACTCCGGCGGGAGAAGAAACCTTTGAAGAATGGGTAGAACAGGCGATGCAGGCTCTGGATGAGTGGGACGTCCCTGAAGCGCAGAAGAAGCAAAGAATTACTGAGAGCTTAAAGGGACCTGCGTCAGAGGCTGTCAGAAACCTGAAATTGAGTAAGCAAGACTGCACTGCCTTTAGATTACCTAAACGTATTACAGGAAGTCTTTGGCGAACAGAAAAGGCTGCTGAGCTCATGTACCAGTATGAACATACTTACCAGCGAAAAGGTGAGAAGATGACTGAATATATGAGGCGCCTAGATAAGATTCTGCACCAGATACTTCTTAAGAAAGGGCCGAACCGGCCACAATAGATAAAATCCGAATGCAGCAGATATTGAGGGGCGCTCAACCTCTAGATCCTGTGATGTTACAGCTAAGAACCAGAGAAGGTAACCAAGAATTGAAATACCTGGAACTAATTCGAGCTGTTAGAGAGGAAGAGGCTCTGCTAGAAGAAAAGTCTTTAAGGAGAGGAGAAAGAGCTTACGCACAACCAGTAAGACATAACGAAATATCTGCAAACTGAAGATGATTCGTTGGACGCCTATGGATCTGAAGTTGACGGACAAGAGCATCTGTTAGTTCCTATATCCACAGAGAGTACTGCCAAAGAGCCAACCCTTCCTGCAATAGTGAGCTACACAGGACGGTTAAGAAGGTACAAGAAGTTCAAGCTGAGCTGAAACAAGCGCACACTGACCTGTGCCGAGTACTTTTGAAGGTGGCAGAGACACAGACCGATATGCAGAAGTTCCTCACTGATATGGGGACAGCGGGAGTTGCATGGTGCTATGGCGTCTGGCCTGGTCTTTCAACCGAGTCACCACGAACAAGTGCGTCTTCAAAGAAGAGATGTTTCAACTGTGGGGAAATAGGTCATTTCCGAGCACAATGCAAAAGCCAAAGGCCTGAAGGAAATAGAGTAGAAGAGTTCCTAAAAGCATTGGAGGCGCTGCTATCTACCTCACAGCACAGGCGGGAAACGCCAGAGGGCCCAAGTGAAGGAGCAAACTAGGTGCCCAATGGTTGAAAACCGCTCCAAAATTAAAGCCAGAACCGAACGGCCGAGAGGTTTGCCAACTGCTGAGCCTACCAGGACCGAAAGAGTTACTCCCTTAGTGTCCGGTCCTATGTCATGGGGAAGCAATGCACACCCAAAACCTACACGGGTCAAGAAGAAGGCCAGGGTACAGCGAACTGGGTCTAGACCTCCTGCGGCTACGAAAAATTTCCTGATCAGCTGATAGGTCCTTCTCCCATCGTTCCAATCCAAGTGGAGGGAGTCTACACTAAAGCTGTGTTAGACTCAGGGGCTCAAGTGACGTTGATCTATCGAGACTTCTACGAGAAACACTTGAAGCACATACCTCTACAGAAATTAAAGGACCTTGAGATCTGGGGTATCGGAACTGAAAAGCTCCCCTATGACGGATATCTACAGGTGAAGTTAGAAATCGGATCCGAAGTCATCGGACAGTCTGGAGGTTGTGATGCATTGGCCATTGTGTGCCCTCGGCCTTCAGGGGCCAACAGAAGTTCTATGATAGTGGGGACGAATACAGATCTGGTGCGACGTCTTCTGACTCCTATAGTAATGGAAGAAGGTTCTACCAGGGGAGTACACCCAATGTTACGTCCGGTCTATCAGCGAATGGTCGAAGAACAGAAGGCACCTGCCGAAGTGGGGCGCCTGTGGAGATTGGGAGGAACAGAGAAGGTTCTGCAATCAGGAGAAGTGGCAAGTTTCCGGGCTTCAGTCAAGTTGAACGGATCACAACCGGGTCCCTATGTGGTACTGGAAACTGATCTCAATTATGGGAGTGAAGCCGGAGTAGAAGTAATCCCTGAAATAATCTCCACTAGAGCTTTGAAACGGACACGAGGAAGAGTCTCAGTTAGTGTGTGTAATGTGTCTGATTCTCCAGTGATCCTGAAAGCACGAATGCCCATCGGGCAAGTAGCGTCCGCTACGCCTCTCTCCCCTACCGATTTAGGGGGGGAGTGAATAAAGAGATTCCAGCTGAAAGGTTCTATCCCAAGGACGCTCCTATTTCACCTGAATGGAAGAAACGTCTTCAGTCCCAGATCCTAAAATGGAGGGACTTGTTCTCGAAGGATGAGTTCGACGTGGGTTTAGCTAAGAGTACTGAGCATCGCATTCGACTACAGGAAGATAAGCCGTTTCGAGAAAGGTCAAGACGAGTTCCGCTGGGAGACTTGGATGATCTACGAGAACAGCTGAATGAACTACAGAGGACTAAGGTGATTCAAGAGTCCAGGAGTCCGTACGCCTCTCCAATAGTGATGGTTCGGAAGAAGAATGGTTCTATCCGTCTATGTATAGACTATCGCACGCTAAATCAGAGAACCATTCCGGATCAATATGCCACTCCTCGGATAGAAGATGCCTTACAGTGTTTGTCTGGAGCAAAATGGTTTAGTGTACTAGACCTGCGAAGTGGGTATCATCAGATACCAATGCATCCTGAGGACAAAGAGAAGACTGCGTTCATCTGCCCACTGGGGTTCTTTGAGTTCAACAGAATGCCTCAAGGCCTTACGGGGGCTCCCGCCACGTTCCAACGGTTAATGGAGAAGACAGTCGGGGACATGAACCTGATCGAAGTGTTGGTGTATCTCGATGATATTATTGTGTTTCGGAAAGACTCTGGAAGAACATGAGCAGCGGTTGGAAAAGGTCTTGAAGCGGCTCCACGAAGAAGGGTTGAAACTGTCTTTGGAGAAGTGTCAATTTTGTCTACCTTCCGTTACGTACTTGGGACATGTTGTTTCAGCAGAAGGCGTTTCGACGGATCCCCGAAAGTTGGAAGCCGTAGCTTCCTGGCCTAGACCCCGAAATGTTACTGAACTTAGATCTTTTCTGGGGTTCTGCTCATATTACCGAAGATTCGTAGGAGGATTCGCCAAGATAGCTCAACCCCTGAACAAGCTCCTACAGAAGGAAGATGCAGGAGAAGGCCCCAAGGCCTCTGATCAAAGTTCGTCGGCTCCGGGGCCAAGGAAGGCTCGAGAATCCATCCAAGAAGAATGGACTAATCAATGCGAAAGTGCTTTCATGAAACTGAAAGAGAGTCTAACTCGAGCTCCTGTCCTGACTTACGCTGATCCTCATAAGCCGTACGAATTGCATGTGGATGCCAGCAGAGAAGGTCTAGGGGGAGTCCTATACCAAGAATATGGTGGGTTGTTGAGGCCTGTAGCGTATGTGAGTCGAAGCCTTACGCCTTCGGAGAAGAACTATCCTACTCACAAATTAGAGTTCCTAGCCTTGAAGTGGGCGGTAGTAGACAAGCTGAAAGATTATCTGTATGGAGCCGAATTTGTGATAAAGACTGACAACAATCCTCTTATGTACGTCGAAACGTACTACGGCGAAACTGGATGCAACGGCACATCGGTGGTTGGCCGCTCTGTCAGGGTTTCGGTTCAGCCTTAAGTATCGCCCTGGAGTGAATAATCGGGATGCAGATGCTTTGTCAAGAAGACCCTACACTACAGAATGGACTCAGCTAACTCCAGATGGGGTACAAGCCTTGTGTCAAGGAGCAGAGCGCCGGGTCAAGGGAGTAGTTGAAGCAGAAGCTATAGGAGTCATGGCTGCGGCCGTCCCAGAGTTCTATTGTAATCCTACACAGCTGAGGGATGAAAGTCTGCCTACGTTTTCGAAACAGGACCTGAGAGCCGATCAGGCTAGAGATCCTCTGATTGCGTTAACAATAAAAGCCCTAAACACGAACCAAAGGGAAATTCTACTGACAAATTCCCCCGAAAGGGCCCGATTGGTATACAAAGAGTGGGAACGGCTGAAGATGTTGGATGGGGTGGTCTACCGAAGGGGCCCCTCGAACAATGCTGAAGAGACACAACAGTTGTTCCTTCCCACCAAACACAGAGAGGGTGTGCTGAGATCATTACACGATGACCATGGGCATTTGGGTGCAGAGAGAACTTTTAAGTTAGTGCGAGACAGATTTTATTGGCCCTGTATGAGATCTGAAGTTGAAAGTTACTGCCATTCGTGTCTGAGGTGTATCCAGAGGAAGACCCTACCCACTCGAACTGCTCCAATGAGCCACCTACAAAGTCAAGGACCCATGGATTTGGTGTGCATTGACTTCCTGTGCTTAGAGCCGGATGCTAGTGGGCAGGGAAATATTCTAGTAGTGACTGATCATTTCACACGTTATGCCCAAGCTTTCTCTACTAAAGACCAACGTGCTCCTACAGTAGCTAAGGTTTTGATGGAGAAGTTTTTTGTTCATTATGGCCTACCAAGGAGAATCCACTCGGATCAGGGCAGAGACTTTGAGAGCCGGCTTGTTGGGCAATTGCTGGAGCTGTTAGGAATTCAGAAGACCCGAACCACTCCATATCACCCTCAAGGTGACGCCCAACCTGAAAGATTTAATCGCACGCTGCTAAATATGTTGGGGACACTGTCAAACCGAGAGAAGCAGAATTGGAGTCGTCACATAGCTACGCTGGTGCATGCGTATAACAGTACGGAGAGTGACGCTACTGGATACTCGCCTTACCGTCTCATGTCGGAAGAGAAGCTCGACTGCCTGTTGACTTGGCATTTGGGTTATCTCTTGATCAGACGTCTGTGGCCTCTCATAAAATTATGTGGATAAACTTCGGAAAAATTTGGCTTCTGCGTTTGAACAGGCCCGTTTGACCTCAGGAAACAGAGAACAGAGGAATAAGCGAAACTATGACTTGAGAGTTCGGATACAGGATCTACAACCCGGTGATAGGGTTTTGTTGAAGAACTTGGGTGTTTCTGCAAGGCATAAGTTGGCGGATAGATGGAGTTCTCAAGTCTACATTGTCTGCAAGCAACTGCCGGGTCTGCCAGTTTACCAAATCCGACCGGATGGAAAGGCCTGGCCTCTTAAAAAGAGGCACCGAAATCATCTGTTGCCTTTGAGGGAAGCTGTAAGGATACCAGTTGGAGACGAACTTTGTTTGCCGGACCCGACTGTTCCACGTTTGACTCCCGTTACTCGGTCTCAGCAGACATGGGTTGTTGAAGAGAGTGAAGGGGATAGTGAGGAAGGAAGTTTTTGTCTGGACTGGGTGCGCTCGCCTGAGCCCGAAGAGGTCATTCCAGTTTCTGAACGGTGGGAAAGTAACCTGAGGCCTGAGGCTCCTGAATTCCAATTGGAAGTTTCCGAGACTTTGGAAATCCCTGTAGTTCCCGAAAAACGTGTCTTTAGATTATAGTTCTATGCCTTCACTGGAAGGCTCATATTCAGAAGAGATGTCTGCTCCGGTTGTAGATGAAAGAATTGAGCCCGAAAATGTGGCATTCCCACCCGAAGAGGAGATGATTGAACCAGAGTCTAAACGTTCTATCCGACCCCTCAGAGACTCACCTACGATTCACCAGGACATAGCACTGAAGAAGCTGTTACCACAGTGCGAAGGTTGCCTGAAGTGTCTGCTATGCTAGCTGAGGTAGTCAGGAGTATGAGTCAACTTGAGGATGTATACCTGACCCATTGTATGTTTGCTGCTGAACCAGAATATATTGCTTAATGTAAATGCTGGAATGTCATGTAAATGTTACACTTCCTTGGAGAGACCCAAGAATTCAAGGGGGAGAGTGTAGCGCTGTTTAAGATATGTTGCTGCATTTACTTGGTTTGGCCACCAGAGGGAGACAGGCGCGATATGAACTATACTGGACACAAACAGAACTACAAATTCCATCGTGCTTTGCGAGAGAGACAGGAAGTGGGTGGGAGAGAGAGAAGGACATCCGCAGCCTCGTGCGAAGGAGAGCCAGTGTGAGCCGAGCGACGAAAGGTAGAAATGCACGTGAGACTGTCAGGATCGAGACCAGGCCGGAGAGCAGGCGCGGCCTAGCGGGTGCTGCGGATCAGAGACAGTGACTTGGCGGAGACCTATTGAGAGATCGCTGAGAGGTTTTGCACAGAGACAGAGTTCCGGTTTGGACCCGAGTAAGGAGACCGCGATGATCCACTGGGAGTGCAGGCGGTAGGCCGTAGTCCTCGTTGCGGAGATCAGACAAGCAGGAGAAGCGGATCCGGTGGCACAGAGTTCCAGTGTAATCCAGCGGAGAGACATCCTTGATCGGGCAGCGGAACAGATTGTCTAACGGATGGGTGAGAGGCCTTCCAGGCCCCAGTCTCAAGTTTAACGAAGCACGCTGCATTATTGTTTAAATCTACAGGGCCCCAACGTGACTAGTCGAAGATTCGCTCATTCCATTCACTGGCCAGTTGAATATAGTACCCGGTACCTGAGTTCACACACACACACACACACTTTTTGAGACATTACTTTCGCGGGACATACATTCCAAAAACGAAGGGGTTAAACTTTCCTTTTTGCCGCCGCGTGTTTTTCCCGCATTACGAAGTACTGTCGTTCATATACCGTGTTTACATTATATATGCCACTTTATTGGGATCAGTAAAGTATATAATCTATAAAATCCACAACAGTGCTGGTGTATAATTATTCCCTAGTGCGGTGAGACTAACCCGAGGTTAAATTCAGCGGCTCCTCCGGGAGTGAGCGCTACACTAATTAACTAAAAAAATACAGCAATGCCTAAGGCGCCATTGGGAGGGGATGCTGCTCCAGCTAATATAACCATGGACACATTGGCAAAGTTGATGATCTGATGAAAATTGCATAGAGACATTAAGAATGGATGACATGGGAGAAGACCTTACGAATGTGATTTCCTCTTCCAGACTTGGGCTGTGTCAGCGAGCGCAGTGTTCACGTCCGTGTTGCCAGCACATTTTAACATCCGTCTTAGCATAAAATTATGATCAATAGAGACCCACACACGAAGTACGTCCGCACAGAAGTGCGGTTGCATAACGAACGCAGCACCGGACGCAATTTAGTCAAGAACGTCAAACTGCTAGGACGGAAGCACAGAGTGCGCCATGTCCGCGTAGCTTTGTGTGTGAATGATGGAACGTAGTCGGACGGACTGCATTTTTGATGGACAAAATGGTTTTTCATATCATGTATCAATTTTTTTCATTTTACATATTAATTTTATTTCCCGTCTACATCAGTCAAAAAAAACATCAGTCGAAAAAAATGGACCATGTGGTGTCTACAGTATCATCAGTCAGAAAGTACATCAGTTGTGCATGGACTCACAGTGTGCTCAGAATGCGCTCGTCTGACATTAGCGTAAAACCAGTTTTTCAAATAAATGTTCATGGAGCCAGTGCGGTCAACCACCAACGATCCCTTCGTCAAACAATAACGGCACCAGGTACTCCAAGAGAAGATTGTGTGGCTTAATGGAGGACACGCAACATTTTGCCCAAGCTTGAAGAAGATCCACCTGACCGAAACGTTGAGGGCTCTCAATAAATGCCACAATGTTCTCTTGGAGTGCCCAGTGCCATTTTTTGTTGATGAAAGTATCATTGGTGGTTGGCCCCAATGGCTCTATAAGCACCCTCTTTCATTTATTTTTGCTAAAACTCAACGAGAAAAATGTGGCAGACTGTAAGACATAATTGTTTTTATGCTTTTTAGAAAAAATTAAGATAGTCAATTCTGTTTTACAGACAATTTTATTACCAGGGTAATTCAAAGAGAATCGAAAAGTCACCGCATGTTCGGTGACTTTTCGTTCTCCTCAATTCGGTTCGATTTGGCGATCCCATTTTGGCGACCCTGCGGTGTATTCAGCAAGCAACACAGGGTCCCCGAATTGCAGGGAAAGGTCACCACAAACCCGCCAAAAACTCACCGCAAAACCTGGCGAATGCTCACCAAAAACCCACAAAAATATCTTGATTAACCCCGCCGAAAACGCCGTAAAAACCCGAGCAGGAGTCGATTACACACAGTGCAGCTGCCGGAAAAAGCCGACACCGCAGACGAATGGAGTGAAGAAAAAAAAAACAGTTTGCTTGAATGATTGAAAAGTGAAACGCTGTTTGCAAAGAAACTAATGAGCGAAAATGTCTGAAATTTACATATGATCCAATGAATGATAATAAAAAGGGCTGTTACAGAAAAAAGAACAAACGATTAAAAAATAAATAAAAAAAAAAAAAAATCAGAAAACTATTTTTGGCAAAAAAATCCCGAAAAATGCTTAAAATATCCAAAAAATCTATAAATAAAGAGACTCTTTACTGCAGAATTTTATAATGAACGGTTTATTAGATATTGAATTAAAATGGGAATATTTTTAACATTGAAGCCTATGGAATTCGCCTGAATAAACCTGTCGTATTAGACCACTGAACAGCAGGGCAATTCGGCAACTTTTCACTGCTGGTTTGTGTTCTCTGAATAGACGAAGCATTACTTCTCTATGGGGAATTCACTGCCCTCGAACAGGCACCGAACAGGCACCGTATGTGCAGGCAATTCGCCAGGATTTGGCGAATTGCCTGCTCTCTGAATAGCAGAATGGCCCTGAAAGGTAACCGAACGCTGATTTTCAGTGTTCGGTTCCCTTTCGGCAGCCAGTCGGATCTCTTTGAATAACCCTGTATTTGTTCATCATGCTTATTAATTATAAGACAGAACCAGAGGGCACTGGATGTTACAGTGAAAGAGAAGAGATGTGTCGTTTGCTGCCACTGTGTGGTCATTTCAGGAAATTCCATTTACATAGTTAAAGGAACACTCCAGTCTGAAAATCACACCCCCCCTTTTTTACATTATATTAAAGCTATTGCCCTAACTAGTCATTCAGTATATATACATATATATTTTTAATGTAATACTTACCCTAAAAACGACACTTTTCCAACGACGTTTTTTTTTTTTACTCACCTCCCTCCTCTTCCGCTCCCGTCGTGGAAACTTGGAACTTGGCTACAGGTTTACGTGCAAAGCGCGCATGCGCGCCTATCACGTAAATCAGCCAATCAGCAAATCAGCAGGCTTCCTCCCGGAATCCTGCTCATTCAACCGCGCATGCGCGGAGCAGCGCACGTTCACGAGCGGCGAGGTGAGCTGAAGTTCACGCCGCCTGCTCGTCTAGAAACTCTTTGGCGGAGGAGAAGGAGGAGGAGGCAGCGGCTTCGGCTCCTTCTCCTGCGCGTTCCCGCGACTCTGCCGGAGTGGTGGGACGTCATCGCGCTTCTAGCGCGATGACGTCCCAGCTTTGCCGAGAGTTCCAAAACGCGGGGACCTTGAAACTCGATCGGCTGATTGACAGCTGGGAGGGTGGAGTAAAGTCCACCGCTTCTCTCAGCAATATCAGCCGATCAGGAAAAGATAGAAGGCTGGGGAAAAAAATGGGATACTTCAGGCAATATGACCACCTTAAAAAGTTGAGGTGGTCATATTGCCTGGAGTATCCCTTTAAAGTGAATATACTGCGCCGCTGCTTATGGTTACGATTCGTAAGATAAGTATGAACAACCAGCTAGAGGCTGTATTCCAGGCCTGGTGTAATCTTAACCAGAACTCCGGTAAATTTAGGAACTCCAAAGGGCACTATTAAATTCCTAACGCTAATGTTCGCTCGCAACGCTAACGGGTTAAAAAAACGGTAGAGAATCGGATCTTGCACTTTTCAGCGCGAGGTTACTGTACTTTGCGCTCTCTATACTTAACATGGGAGCGCAAAGTGTTAATTAGCGTTAGGATTACAAAGTCCTAACGCTAGATACCGTCCTGCTGCGGTTACTGAAAAGTTACTCACAGCTAGGACCTGGTGCTAACTGATTCCGCATGAATCTGAGGAATCCGTCAGAACCAGCTGAAACCACTCCCCAAAAAAATCACATACTCACCTCCCATCCCGCAGAGAGAACGGCAGCTCCATCCGCCTCTTCTTGCCGCCGGGAGCTAAACAGACTGGGGGAAAAAATTCCCCCCAGTCTCCCTCTGTAAATCACTATGCCGACCTGCTGGATCTCGCGAGAAGTAAAAACAAAATAAAAGAAAAGAATAATAATATTTAAAAAATTATTTTTTTTAAAAATAAATAAAAACAGGTTTTTTTCTATGTTATTAATGCAGCACTATTGTTCACAATTCAATTATAATGTGAACAATGATGCTGCACTAACAATTTTTTTTTAGCTAAAATCACTTAATTAGAATAGGTTACCAGTTGTAATTTTTTTTAACAAGCTTACCCCATATAATATATAACCGCAAAGGCTCGGATCATAATATGTGGAAAAAAAATTTTTACTCCCTGTAGATGGTTGGAAATTCTAATTTTATTGCATTTTTTGTTATAGCATTCAGGCAGGGCATGACGTATACATATAATAATGATATACAGTATTATAAATCTGCAGTGTTTCCCGAAAAAAGGATATTTAACTTGTCTGGGTCGTATAATAAAACGTGACTTCAAATCGCATTTAAACACGATGATCACAAACGTTAAAAATTAGCTCAGCACACAGACGTGAAATGGCTCAGCAGCGAAGGGGCTAAAGAGCCACCAAAAAAATACAATGTCCTTATTGTATGTATTTGATGTTGCTGATATCTTACATGTGTTTTGTTTTTCTCTTATATGTTTAGTTAAGAAATTATTTACCTCTATATGTGTCACTGGGCGCATCCATTGTGTGATATTTTCCTCTATATGTTTCACTGGGTGCATCCATTGTGTGATATTTTCCTCTATATGTGTCACTGGGTGCATCCATTGTGTGATATTTTCCTCTATATGTGTCACTGGGTGCATCCATTGTGTGATATTTTCCTCTATATGTGTCACTGGGTGCATCCATTGTCTGATATTTTCCTCTATATGTGTCACTGGGTGCATCCATTGTGTGATATTTTCCTCTATATGTGTCACTGGGTGCATACATTGTGTGACATTTTGTGTTGTAAACTGCCCCCCCTCACAGTATCTTTCCATCACTTACTCCTCACTGTGTAGCTTTGGCCATAGAATGGAGTGAATGGCTCAGTCACTGACTCACATAATTGTATTGTATGGGATGTATTCAAAGGACATCACCAGGGGTAGATTAGAAGTATTTTAAACTCCCTGTCTTCTCTCATTCAGCTGCCAGCTCTTATCTCAGTTAGCCTGGAGAACCCAATACACCCCCCTGCTGCCTTATCTAAACATTCCCTCCTCCATCTCATTAACTGTTAAATACTGTAGATTGTATAAACCACAGCAGTACAGTGAACCCTTTGCACAGACTTTGTTAATTTTGTTTCATGAGAAAACTCCACAAAGTAGAAACAGGAGATTAAAAAAAATAACTTTATTTTTTTTATTTTTACATGCAATTACCCAAAAAAAACCAGCAGCATTTGTTTTATAATGTGTATTATAATGTGATTTATATTGTGTTATATAATGTGGTTTTATTTATATTGCATAAATAATCTAGCTGCACATTATGTAAGAGTAAGCGTCCCTTTAAAATTTTGAGCAGCTTGGATTATAATTTTGTTTCTGCAGTGTTTTAAAAGTAGAGCGGAGCTGTCAAACTCCGGCCCCCCAGATGGTTCTGAACTAGAGCTCCCATGATCCCCTGGCTATCTATTGCATTCAAATAATTCTGGGAATTTCAAGAAAACAACATCTGAGGGAGGGGGAGCAGAGTTTGCTACCGCTGCTCTAGAGAATCTTTGTAAACTTCATAATAAAATATATATATATACATATGGATTGGATGCCCACATGTGTTTGTTTTTTTTTCTACATTTGCGAGTCGCCACTCTAGTGATAAGGACCACCCTGTGGGTCTACATTACAGTGAGTGCATTACCCCGCTTTGTAATTTTAGTCTGGCTTTTATTATGGGTTAGTTTTTAGTTTGTTTGTTTTTTGATCGTCCTGTTTTGAAATAGTCCTTGTTGCAAATATCATCATTCTTCAAGTTCCTTCTTCTCTTTAACCCTTTCGCTGCTGAGGCATTTCCCACCTCTGTGCTGAGGTCATTTTTACCGGTTTTGCTCGTCATGTTTAAACGTGTTTTGAAGCTTATTTTAGTATATGACCCAGACATATTATATATCGTTCTTTCCGTCAGACTCGGCAGATTCATAATATGTCATTATTATAAGTATACGTCATGACCTGTCTGTATATTATAACAAAAAATGAAATAAAATATGTATTTTCAATAATTTACAACGTGTAAAGTGTTTTTTTTCACATTTTAACATGCGAGCAATTGCGGTTATATTTTGTATGGGGTGCGCTTGTTAAAAAAATTAGAGATGGGGACTCGTTACATTTTTTTTTGGGGAAAATTACGCGATTTTTAACAAACGCACCGCATACAAAAATCGTTAGTGCAGCATCATTGTTCACATTATAATTGAAATGGGAACAATATTGGTGCATTAACAAACCAAAAAAATAATTTTTTTATTTTTATTTTTTATTTTATTTATTTTTTTAAAACTTTTTTTATACTCATGTTTGGTATTGTTGGAACGGCCATGCTCTGGCCGATCCAACAATACCAAACATTAACCCCTAACTGCCACGGATCGGGAGATAGGGGGTACCAATGAACCCCCTATCTCCACCATTGTTGGCAGCTAGGGGTTAACTCCAGGACTGGCGTCATCGTGCTATGCACGATGATGTCAGTCCTCAGGGGGAGTTCCTGGAGGATTGGCCGACATCCAAGATGTCGGCCAGCTCCGGGAAAGGATCACGAATCGGCGCTTTTCGGCGCCGATTCGTGATCCGGCCCCCATGGGGTTAATGCCAGGTACCATTTGGAAGGGCAGGCTGTGCCCTTCCAAACGGTGCCTGGGTTAACCCCCTGCACGCCGCCGATCGGGAGGGACCTCCCCCCCTCCCTTTCAGGCGCCTCCTCCGCACATGCGGGGGGGGGCCTGAATTAGGTGTCATCGCGCCCCCGCAATGACACCTAATTACTCTGGCGGTGGTTCCGGGTGCTGGGCTGACATCGAGGATGTCAGCCCGCACCGGGGGGGCCAGCGATCGGCCGGAACCCGGCCGAACGCTGACCCCAAAGAGAGAACGCGCTCAGCGCGTCCACCGCATGGAACGCTACATGCGGTTGGACGCACTCAGCACGTCCACCGCAGCAAAAGGGTTAACAGATTGCACAGCATTTGATCCGGTTGCCCTGGTCAGTAACCTGACTGAGATCCGCATGTGTCACGATTCAAGATTCTAAGATTCAAACACTATCAAGGGTTATTCAGAGAGCGGTGAAAAGCAGGAGAATGACTGGAGAATGGAAAATTCTAGGTCAAAATAGCCAAACCAGAAAAATTCTCCCTTTCATCTCACTTTCCAAATCGACTATTTTGACCTAGAATGTTAGGGCTCTATTACATTCTCCGCGCAAATTCGTACGTGCAGCACAATTTTTTTTGCACGCAGCGTTAAACGTTAACACGTGCAAATTAATGGTGGTATTACAATCTGAGCGCATTTTTTCATCCGTCCGTCAAAAAATAAGGTGCGTAAAAAAAGACGTGCAAAAACACGCGCGCATTAACATTGCGCGCAGGAATCGGTGGGCGGACTGTTTTTTCACGCGATTCAGCCAATCTGAATTAAGAACCACAATTGTCTCCCGTTCAGTTTTTGCGCCTGCCAAAATCAATCTGAGTATATATGCTGCAGCAATAATAAAAACACGCACAACCTCTCCATTTTATTGTTTGGGTATGTGTAGAATGTGTAACTATACTTTGCTGTATTTTTTTCAGGCTGGTGTATTTGGTTTCGGCCAGAACGTTCAGATTTGCCGTTACCGCCAGCTTTTAAAAGACGTTAAAATTATGCGCGCAAACGTCGTTCGTAAAAAGTTGCGCATCGATTGTAATACCAGCCGCGTACCAGCGCACAAACGCATTTGCGCTCACAATGTTAAGTATAGGATGCGCGCACAAACTTGTGCTCACGCAGGGTTTGCGCAGGGTCAATCGCGTTAGACGTTAACGCGCATTGTTTGCGCGAACGTCGTAATACGACGTTCAGCGCTAAGGATTTTTCCCCTTGCATTAATGCGTTTTTGCGCACGTGCACATTTTGCGCGACGAGTGTAATAGAGCCCCAAGGCTGGCCGTACACTGGCACCGTAGTCGGGCGACCGTCTTGGTCACCGACTACGGACAACGCCATCGGCTGATCAGGGTCGTCTACTGGAAGAGTCTGACCCAGATCAGCTGATGGACAGGCCGGCCAACGAAAAAAAAGAAAAACTCTGCTGCGGGGTGATACAAACCCTGCTGCGGGGAGAAAGATAAACTGTCTCTGGTGCTGAAACTTGAGTTTCAAGCACAGCCCCCATCCAACGCAGCCAAAGCAGGGGAAAAAAAATCCCTGAAGGCTGCGGGGGGGGGGGATTAAAAGCAATGCTGAACGCAGTCAGCTCGCAGGAAAGAAAAAGAGGCGTTAGAGAGAAAAAAATGCCTCGTCTTTTTTTTTTAAAAAGCAGAACCCAAAATTTTGCCTGAAAAATACCCTAAAAAATTTCTAAAAATTCAATAAATAAAAAAGCTTTTTGCTGCGGATTAAAAAAAAATAATTGTTGAATAAAAACAAAAATATTTTTTACCTTGAATCCTATGGCCGCATGGCGGTTTAACTATACAATGCATCTTTTTCATGTAAATTGTACCAGATCGTCCGATTTCATCTGACCAAATTCAATTTAAATTGTAAGGATCGCTAATCTGTTGTAATCGCATACAATCATCTGAAGTTGTCCGATGGTGGTCAGATGCAGTGGAAGAGGGCTGATACACCTGCATGTTGTAGGATTGGTCGGACGACTTCAGACGATATCGGATGAACGCACTCAGGGCCGGACTGGCCTACCGGGATAGCGGGAGGAGTGATTAACTTTTGGGCCTATGGGGGGGCCGTTTTATAATATAAAATCAGTTTAAATCTTTTTTTTTCTATCAGCCTATCAGTGCTGGGGGGGCGGAGCGTCAGCCCCACTGACAAGCTGAGGGAGGGGTTGTATGGCCGGGTGTCTGAGCAGCCGCAGATACAACCAGGCAGCCTGCTGGAGTGCTTGCTCGCACGTTCCAGGCTGCATGAAAGCTGTCCTGGCCGGGTATCATCTGGTGGGGAGGAGCCCTGCATTTTGATCGGTGTGTCTTCCGGCAGGAGCAGGACCCTGCAAATCCGTGTGACAGGCAGCATTTCACCATGCTGCCTGCACTAACAGGATTTATGCTGTGTGGCAGCAAAGGGGTGCAGAAACCCCTGCCTGTCACATGACCAGAGGACCCTGCTGATACCGGAGACAGACAGGAAGAGGAGCAGCTAGAAGCAAGAGGCAGGTGAGTATGGAGGGAGGGGAGAGGTCTGTCCTTCTGTGTGTCCTTGTATCTGTCTGTCCTTCTGTGTGTCCTTGTATCTGTCTGTCCTTCTGTGTGTCCCTGTATCTGTCTGTCCTTCTGTGTGTCCCTGTATCTGTCTGTCCTTCTGTGTGTCCCTGTATCTGTCTGTCCTTCTGTGTGTCCCTGTACCTGTCTGTCCTTCTGTGTGTCCC
Organism: Leptobrachium leishanense; assembly: GCA_009667805.1. Lineage (NCBI taxonomy): Eukaryota > Metazoa > Chordata > Amphibia > Anura > Megophryidae > Leptobrachium > Leptobrachium leishanense. Next base: position 20,360 of record RXON01004253.1, on the reverse strand, counting down.
CGTATCTGTCTGTCCTTCTGTGTGTCCCCGTATCTGTCTGTCCTGTGTGTCCCTGTATCTGTCTGTCCTTCTGTGTGTCCCTGTATCTGTCTGTCCTGTGTGTCCCTGTATCTGTCTGTCCTTCTGTGTGTCCCTGTATCTGTCTTTCTCCCTGTTTATGTGTCTGTCTTTCTGAGTATGTTCATCTGTCTGTTTTGCTATCTGTCCTTAGAATTAATCTATTTCTCTTAATTTCTTTTCTCTATTTCCCCTCATTAATGTTCTGTACCCCTAATAGCATCTAACCCTAATCTGTTCCCCTAATAGCCTCTAACCCTAATCTGTTCCCCATATATCTTATTTAAATATATTTTTATTGGTATTTTTCAGGTTACATAAACTTGTACTTGCCAAATATATTAAACAAACAGTAACAGAAGAGAAGAAAAGAAGAGAAAGGAAGGGGGGAAGAATAATAAAAAAAAAAAAAAGGGGGGGGAAGGACCTACATTCATTTCTGCTTTTATGCAATCAATCCTGTACTTCAGAAGTAATAACCACATTTAACCAGAATTAGCCTGCGCGTCCGGACGACCATTCCTGCTTGTCTCATAAATCTTTTGAATATCCCACAGTTGCCAAGGATCTTTTTTGGCTGGTCTAAAGCCATATATCGTATTAGCTTTGGTGTCAAAGTGGCGGTATTGGTCCAGTAAGCCTATCAATTGTTTCCGGGTGGGTAGGTGGACAGTCCTCCAATTCTAGCTATCAACAAGGCTGTAGTAGAGACCAAGATGAATAACATCTGTATATGTGGGCATGGGAGATCTATCATTCCTAATAAAAGTGTTTCCGGAGCATGAGGTATCGGCACTCCCAGTACTTCCGTGGCCAGTGTCGAAATGTCTCTCCAAAGCTCGGCTATTCCCGGGCAATGCACCAAATGTGTCCCATCGTGCAACTGCGGAGGCACATCTCCAGCATAGATCGGATGCGTGGGGCGAGTATCGTTTCAGTTTCTCCGGTGTGTAGTACCATCTGTACAAGACTTTTCTGTGTGTCTCTATCAAAGTCGCACACTTGGTTGCTCCCATTGAAAATTTGTACGCCTTATTCCATTGGGAAGTTGAGAAGGACCGAGATAAATCCCTCCCACCCCTTCTGGAAAGCCCAACACTCTTTGGTGGCCGGTGTATTTAATATACGATAAAATAGTGATATCGGTTTACTGGAAGACAATGAGTCCAGGCAGAACAACTCCACCTCTGACAAAAGCGGTTTTGTGTCTCGAATCCAGTTAGTACCTTATTCGCTTTTAGAAAAGAATATATTTGCATATACGACAAAAACATTGAGTCTGAGATCGAATATTTACAACGGACAGCATCAAATGAGAGCATGGCAGACGGTGTGAAAAGATGATGTAGGTTATAGACCCCACATCTGAGCCAAGGGTCAAAAAGTGTCTGAGGCAAGAGGTATGACAGGAAGGCAGAGGAGTAGCCATTGATAATGGGTGGTGGCTCGTGATCATGGCTAAATGGCGGTCCCAGATTCCGAGGTGAAGGGCTGTGGATGGCATAGGGGCCTGCAACTTAGGTCTAAAAGATGAAGGCACCAGAGCAGGTTGGCTAAATTGTGGCCTTCCCAACAAGAAGCTTCAACCACAAGCCATTGTGGCCATGGTTCTTTATGAAAGATTTCGGATAATGACGCTAAACAGGAGGCTCTATAATATTTGTGGATATTTACCATGTGTAAGCCTCCTTCTGTTTGTCTATAGTATAAGAGGCATCTAGGAACTCTAGGGCGTTTATGGTTCCAAACAAAAGTCATCAGGGTAGATTGTAATGTATCCAAATAGAGTCTTGGTAGCTTAAGTGGTAGGGTGCGAAAAATGTATAAAATTTTTGGAAGAATGCTCATTTTTACGGCCGCCATTCTGCCCAGCCACGACACCTCCAGGGATCTCCATTGAGACAACAAGGATTTCACTTCGGACAATATTCTATCATAGTTATGTTTAATCAGTCCCCCCGGGTCCCATGTTATACGCAGACCTAAATATGTGAGATAGTGGGATCTCCAGTCGTACATGTATAGACGACGTAGTGCGGTCAGTTGTGTCTGGGGGATATTATGAGGTAGAGCTTGCGTTTTGGAGACGTTGACAGATGATAGGAGTTGGCTGTAAGTAGTAGTTCGTCTTGTAGGGCAGGAATGGACGAGTGAGGATCAGTCAGAGTGGTGACTAATATATCATCAGCATACAGATGGAGTTTATATATAGCCGGGCCTGCCTGTATTCCCCTAACCTCATCATTCTGCCTTATGGCTTGTGCCAAGGGTTCTAAAACCAGCGCATATAAAAGAGGGGATAACGGACATCCCTGTCTGGTCCCATTCGTGATCACGAATTCCTCCAACAAGAAGCCCAAAATGAGCACTCTCGCGGAGGAAGAATCGTATATTGCTTGTATCGCGGCTCGAAACTCGGTGGGAATGTTAAATTTAGTCATAACCAGTTCCATAAATAACCAGTTCACTCTGTCGAATGCCTTCTCGGCATCCAACGAAAGTAAGAGACCGGGTTGACCCAAGCGCCGCTGCGCCTCCATGAGGTTAATCAGTTTTTTAGTACTGTCAGGGCCTTGACGTCCGGAAATAAAACCCACTTGATAGGGGCCAATCAGTTTTGGTAGGAATGTTTGAAGTCTGGTTGCTAAAATCTTACTGTACAGTTTCAGGTCCACGTTTAGCAGCGATATAGGTCTCAGGTTTTTACAAGTGTCTGGGGTCTTCCCTGGTTTCGGCAATGTGATAATATGTGCCCTTAACATATCCACTGGGAACGAACTTGTCTCTCTTGCCTGTGCAAATACTGTCAATAAGTGTGGTATCAGTATGGTGGAGAAAGAGGTATAATATTGAGCAGTCAATCCGTCTGGTCCTGGTGCTTTATGTTTCGGGAGGGTCTTAATGGCGCCGGAGAGTTCCTCTTGTGATATAGGAACTGACAGAGATTCTGCTTGTGTGGTTTTCAGCGACGGTAAATTTAAGTTCGCTAGATATGCATTAATGTCGTCTGCTGTCGGGTTGGGCGTTGAGTCGGCTATAGCCAGATTATACAGAGACTCAAAATAAGTTGCAAATTCGTTTGCAATGGCTATAGGGTTATGAATCAGACCCTGTGCCGTTTGAATTGCGGCAACCTTAGAGGGAGCCCCAGAGGGCTTAAGCTTGCGAGCTAATAAGCGTCCAGGTTTATTCTGGAGTGCATAATACTTTGCTTTTTGCTTGGCCATAGAACCAAAATACCTATCCGCCTCCAGGGTTCGTAGAGAGCCTATCGCCCCGTCCAACTCCTCAGCCAAAGTAGATGAGGGAGACAATTTATTCTGAGTATCTAATATTTGTATAGAGGCTAGTAGCTCTAATCGTGCGGAGACATAGTCTTTACGCAACTTGGCTGCCCATTTTATGCATTCCCCCCGAAACACCGCCTTATGTGCTTGCCATAAAGTGAAAGGATTTACGTTTGGGATGTCGTTTTCAGTGAAGTAATCTTTCAATGTGTTTGTCAATGCTGAAGCAGCCTGGTCATGTTTGAGCACGTGTGCTGGAAGTCGCCATGGCGGTTTCGTGTAATATTTATAATCATCTGACAGCGTTAGAAGCACAGGAGAATGGTCCGACCAAGTAAAGGGGAGAATAACACAGTCGATCACTCGAGGGAGGAGCTTGTTTGATATCATAAAGTTATCTAATCTGGTATAGCTATTCTGCGCCATGGACCTGAAAGTGTAGTCTCGTTCAAAGGGATGAAGGAGACGCCAGGCGTCATACAATTGGTACTGTTGTAATAGGGACCTGAGTTTATTCGAAGAGGAGGTAGCGGAAGAGGATACCTGTGAGGCGGAGCGGTCCCTAGAGGGATCCATACAGGTGTTTAAATCGCCACAGAGCAGCAGATCCCCCGAGAGAATGTCCAAAACTTTGCCAAGTAATTGAGTCAGAAACCGTGTCTGCGACGAATTCGGGGCATATGCAGCTACCAGAGTATATAGCTTAGAGTTCATCGTACAAACTAAAATCACAAACCTGCCCCCTGGATCTTTAATTATCCGATGGGTTTCGAACGCCACCCTATTATGGATTAGGATAGAGACTCCTCGTGATTTAGCTCGATACGTTGAGTGGTATTGTCTGGTGTATTGGGGAGTAAAGAGTTTAGGGTGGTCCAACCTGCGGAAATGGGTCTCCTGCAAGCACACTATATCTGCGTCGTGAGTGCGCAGATCTCTATATAGGGAATGCCGTTTTACAGGCAGGTTAAGGCCTTTCACATTATAAGTGAGTATCTTCATAAAATGGTTTTAATACAGTGACTGCGAATTGTGAAGCTTGCGCAACTTCAGGTATTAACATTTGCAGTCGGGATAGGTGTCGACTGCGTCAGTAGCCCTTAAGAAAAGAGGGGGAAGGAAAAAAGAATAGAAGAAATAAAGAAACCAGTGCTGGTGCACTGTACAACTATATACATGAATTAGGCTTGTGCACCGATTTTTTTTTCGGTTCGATTCGGTTAGATTTTTCAGATTTTTAAACTTTTCGATTTGGCTCGTTTCGACCGATTTCTGTTTCGGTTCGGCTCGACTCGTTTTTCGTGTACATTTTTTTTTCGGAATATCGACCGTTTTTTGTATTTTCGTGTCACTTTGCTCGTTTTTTGTATCGACTTTTCGTAATTTCGGAAATTTTCGTTTTTCGGAATTGTACATGTTTTCGGAATATCGACCATTTTTCGTATTTTCGTGTCACTTTGCTCGTTTTTTGTATCGACTTTTCGTAATTTCGGAAATTTTCGTTTTTTCGGAACGTCTGTTCTCCTCGTTTCAAAGCAATAAATTTCGATTTGACACATTTCAAGTCCATTCGAAAATTCCGAAAATATTTCGTTTCGGCTCGGAAAACTTTTCGGTTCTGCCATTTTCGGATCTAAAAATTTTCGGAAATTCGGCCGCATCCGAAAACACGAATCGGGAAATTTCGTGAAAATCCGAAATTCCGAAACCCGAAACGCACATCCCTACATGAATTAACAAACATATCTCCATCCAGGGTTCCCTGTAAGGAAGCCTGATCCCTTCCAGTGAAGGGGGAGAGAGGTGGATCATACGCTGCGGCAAACAGCGCCATGGTTCTGCGTGTATAACAGAGCAAACATTTGTGTAATCAGAAAACCACACATAACATTACCTAACTAACGAGTAAACTTGAGAAAAAGGCACGGCCACCCTTAAACGTAAGTGGGTGTTGATTCTCATTGTCATTACTATTACTCAGCGGTTATGCCATTCTGCGCGAACTCGTATGGTCATTTTGGGGTGTGCTCCTGACACTTCGGGTATTTTCAGCCCCCAGGTCTCCAGGGCTTCGCGGCCCTCAGGGTCATCTGAACACTGATGTGGATCCATCCCGGGTCACTATCAACTTTGTAGGGTATCCCCATCTATACTTCACCTCAGCCTCTCGTAGTGCAGAGGTAATAGGGCGATATGAACGTTGAAGTTGGAGTGTAGCTTGTGAGAGATCCGGAAATACTGCCAGGTGGGCATATTCCTCCCCGAGGGCTGTCGGACTGCGTAGAGCTTTCAGAATGTCTTCCTTGGGACGGTAGTAATGAAATCTCAATATTACATCTCTAGGTGCTTTTAGTGGTGCGGATGGTGGTTTTGGTACTCGGTGGATGCGATCCATCAACAGGGATTCCGGGTCTACGATTGGTAGTAAATGAGTAAAGAATTCTGAGACGTATGAGGACAATTCCTTTGGAGAGACCGTTTCAGGGATGCCCCTTATCTTTAGGTTGTTACGTCGGGAGCGATCCTCGAGATCCGCTAGTTTAGATTCACATTTCCGTATCTGTTCTTCCAGCGTCTCCACCGTGGTCGCCATGCAATTGTGAGCCGTAGCAAGTTCATCCGTCTTGGTCTCCAAATGGGATGTTCTGTCTCCTATATCTCGGATCTCTTTCTGTATGTCGGCTGAAACTGTGTCAAGGCGGGAGGTCAGTGCAGACGATAGATCTTTAAACATGGCTTCCATCTTCAGTGTGAATGTCGAGAGGTCTGCGTTGTCAACCGTGGAAAGCAGGTCTGAGGCTGCCGACGGGGATCCTCCTCCTTCTTGGGTGTCCGTGCCGTCGCGGCGCTTGGTGGATTTGGGGGTAAAAAAGTCTGGTTTAGCTCCCGGTTTCTTACTTTTGCTGGAGGCCATGATATGCTGGTTGGTTCGCTGTACGGGTGCGTTTCTGTCTGTGATGTTGAAAGGTCCGTGTCCGTTGAGTGGCGCCGCTTGCCTGCAGAGCCGCCTGATCACGTAGTCACCATGCTCGGACGCTGACTCTGTCCTTTGCAGAAAATTATAATAGGAAAGTAGTGGGTCCCACAGGGACCACCTCAAAAATTACTTTAGTCTGTCAATGTAGGTCAGTGCAGATGCAGAGCATCCAGAGAAAAATTATATTACGCCGACAGTCTGTGCAGATTGAAAAAAAAAAAAAAAAATGATAATACGCAGACAGTCTGTGCAGATTGAAGGAAAAATTATATTACGCAGACCGTCTGTGCAGATTTGTGTAGAAAAAATTTATATATGTGGACCATCCATGCGGGCAGTCCAGAAAAATTACCACATACACTCATTGTAGTATGATCAGACAAAACAAACAAAAAACAAATAAAAAAATTCAGATCTGGATCTTGCTGGGAATCCGGGAATGCTGCAGATGATTGTTTAAATTTCTGGCACTCTCTTGCTTAGATTGGCAGAATGCCTCGCTGGGCGGAAGGGTTACTGCTCACCTCAGACGTGCGTTGTAGCCCCTCGAGGACGGCGGAGACGAGGAGAGCGACCGCCGGAAACATCCCCCTCTCGCCCGTCAGCACACCACCATGCGCCGCCGGGAAGGTCTGAATCCCCGGCGCCACTTGTCCAGCGCGAGGAAATCAACCGGACCTCCGGCGCACGCCTATCAGCTCCGCGGGGATCCAGGAGAAGGGCAGCATTCACTCCAGCCCGCGCAGCACCGCCTCCTCCGGCCCCTTTAGTAGGCCTCGGTCTGGGGTCCGAGAAGAGCTGTGTCCCCGGAGGGCAAACAGGCGTCGGTTCGGTATCCTCCCGCCTCAGTACCGCCGTGGACAAGCTATTTGCTATTTGTACTTGCACGGTATTCAAAAATAACGTCCCAAGGATTGAGACTCCGTCGGCATCCACCGTTCCCCTAATATCTTATAACTATAATCTGTTCCCCTAATATCTTATAACTCTAATCTGTTCCCCTAATATTTTATAACTCTAATCTGTGCCCCCTAATATTTTATAACTCTAATCTGTGCCCCCTAATATTTTATTTATAACTCTAATCTGTGCCCCCTAATATCCTCTAACCCTAATCTGTTCCCCTAATATCCTCTAACCCTAATCTGTTCCCCTAATATTTTATAACTCTAATCTGTGCCCCCTAATATTTTTAACTCTAATCTGTGCCCCCTAATATTTTATAACTCTAATCTGTGTGCCCCTAATAGCCTCTAACCCTAATCTGTTCCCCTAATATTTTATAACTCTAATCTGTGCCCCCTAATATTTTATAACTCTAATCTGTGCCCCTAATAGCCTCTAACCCTAATCTGTTCCCCTAATATTTTATAACTCTAATCTGTGCCCCTATAATATTTTTATAACTCTAATCTGTGCCCCCTAATATTTTATAACTCTAATCTGTGCCCCCTAATAGCCTCTAACCCTAATCTGTCCCCTAATATTTTATAACTCTAATCTGTGCCCCCTAATAGTTTCTAACCCTAATCTGTTCCCCTAATATCCTCTAACCCTAATCTGTTCCCCTAATATTTTATAACTCTAATCTGTGCCCCTAATATTTTATAACTCTAATCTGTGCCCCCTAATATCCTCTAACCCTAATCTGTTCCCCTAATAGCCTCTAACCCTAATCTGTTCCCCTAATATTTTATAACTCTAATCTGTGCCCCTAATATTTTATAACTCTAATCTGTGCCCCCTAATATTTTATAACTCTAATCTGTGCCCCCTAATATTTTATAACTCTAATCTGTGCCCCCTAATAGCCTCTAACCCTAATCTGTTCCCCTAATATTTTATAACTCTAATCTGTGCCCCCTAATATTTTATAACTCTAATCTGTGCCCCCTAATAGCCTCTAACCCTAATCTGTTCCCCTAATATTTTATAACTCTAATCTGTGCCCCCTAATAGTTTCTAACCCTAATCTGTTCCCCTAATATCCTCTAACCCTAATCTGTTCCCCTAATAGCCTCTAACCCTAATCTGTTCCCCTAATATTTTATAACTCTAATCTGTGCCCCTAATATTTTATAACTCTAATCTGTGCCCCCTAATATTTTATAACTCTAATCTGTGCCCCCTAATAGTTTCTAACCCTAATCTGTACCCCTAATTGCTTCTAACCCTAATCTGTACCCCTAATAGCTTCTAACCCTAATCTGTACCCCTAATTGCTTCTAACCGTAATCTGTACCCCATATCTTCTAACCCTAATCTGTTCCCCTAATAGTTTCTAACCTAATCTGTACCCCTAATAGCTTCTAACCCTAATCTGTACCCCTAATATCTTCTAACCCTAATCTGTACCCCAATATCTTCTAACCCTAATCTGTACCCCAATATCTAACCCTAATCTGTGCTCTTAATAGCCTCTAACCCTAATCTGTTCCCCTAATAGCTTCTAACCCTAATCTGTACCCCTAATTGCTTCTAACCGTAATCTGTACCCAATATCTTCTAACCCTAATCTGTTCCCCTAATAGTTTCTAACCCTAATCTGTACCCCTAATATCTTCTAACCCTAATCTGTACCCCAATATCTTCTAACCCTAATCTGTACCCCAATATCTAACCCTAATCTGTGCTCCTAATAGCCTCTAACCCTAATCTGTTCCCCTAATAGCTTCTAACCCTAATCTGTTCCCCTAATAGTTTCTAACCCTAATCTGTACCCCTAATTGCTTCTAACCCTAATCTGTACCCCTAATAGCTTCTAACCCTAATCTGTACCCCTAATTGCTTCTAACCGTAATCTGTACCCAATATTTCTAACCCTAATCTGTTCCCCTAATAGTTTCTAACCCTAATCTGTACCCCTAATAGCTTCTAACCCTAATCTGTACCCCTAATATCTTCTAACCCTAATCTGTACCCCAATATCTTCTAACCCTAATCTGTACCCAATATCTAACCCTAATCTGTGCTCCTAATAGCCTCTAACCCTAATCTGTTCCCCTAATATTCTAACCCTAATCTGTTCCCTAATAGTTTCTAACCCTAATCTGTACCCCTAATAGCTTCCTAATCTGTAATATACCCCCTAATCTGTGCCCCTAATATCTTCTAACCCTAATCTGTACCCCAATATCTTCTAACCCTAATCTGTACCCCTAATATCTTCTAACCCTAATCTGTACCCCAATATCTAACCCTAATCTGTGCTCCTAATAGCCTCTAACCCTAATCTGTTCCCCTAATAGCTTCTAACCCTAATCTGTTCCCCTAATAGCTTCTAACCCTAATCTGTGCCCCTAATAGTTTCTATCCCTAGTTTCTAAACAAGGCACATTACTGTGAGTTTTATTGCTGTGGAGCTCTGTGATACACTCACACACACTGCACATTACTGTATCACAGATCTGCACAACAGCAAACGCTCATACGCACCGCACATTATGTGTGAGTTTTGTTGCTGTGCAGCACTATGAGTGTATCAGTGCTGCACAGCAACAAAACTTACAATAATGTGCGGTGCAGATCTGTGATATGCTCATACACACCACACATTACTAAGAGTTTTGCTGCTGTGATACAGTAATGAGCGGTGTGTATGAGTGTTTCACAGAGCTGCACAGCAATAAAATTCACACTCATACACACTACACATTACTGTATCACAGAGCAGCATCATTGTTTTTTTATTGTAGTAATTTCTGTTACATAAACTCTGGTTATTCTTGGTATCATTGGAAAGGCCAGGCTTCAGCCGTTCCAACAATAGGGCTGGTCTAATTTTTTTTCCAGGGCTGCTTTTTATTCCCAGTCCGGCCCTGAACGCACTATAGCACAAATATGCTGCCAGTGGACGGCCAGTCTTAGGGCCCTTTCCCACTCTTGCCACTGTGCATACCAGCTCCAGCAGTTAATGTATCCACTGGAATTGCAGTTTCAAACTTTGTTGAAAGCTCTGCTTGCAGCTCAGTCATTGCGGCTCCTTCTTGATAGGTCTCCTATACTTTGTATAGGAGGCTTTAATTTACACCACGGAGTAGAAGAACAAGCTTTTCCAAGGTAGCTTGCACTCCTCTAGAGACAGCATTTCTCAAAGAAATACCAACTCCCAGAACCTGATGTTGAGTGATTTTGCTTTTGCACTTTAACATAACTCCCCCCAAAAATCCCATACTTACCTCTCATACCACAGTGCAGAGGGCGGAGTGATCTGCCACTTCCACTCACCATGCGCTGAAATCAACAGTTAAACCCAACTATAAGGCTGGGGTCAGACGAGCGTAGTGTTCATGTCCGTGATGGCGCCTAAAAGTACGTCCGTGAAAGCATGAAAGAAAGCCCATCGGAGCCCGACACATGAAGTACGTCCGCACTGAACTGCGGACACACAACGGCCGCGGCCCACGGACGCAAGGCTGGCAAGAACGTACAACCCTTAGAACGGCCGCACAACGTGCGCTGCATCCGCAACGTCTGCATAGCTTTGTGTGTGAGTGATGGAACGTGGTCAGACGGACTGCATTTATACGTCCAGTATTTTTCACGGACAAAATGGTTTTGCTTTTTATTTTATTTTCCCGCCTACATCCGTCAAAATATACGACAGTGAATAAACAGACTGTGTGGCCACTACTGCGTCTTCCGTACTAATGTCCGTCCGTACTGCACGGACGTACAGTCTGTAGAAATCACGCTCGTCTGACCCTAGCCTAAAACGATGTAGCAATAAAATATTACTGGCAATTCTCATATACAAGCTGCCAATGTAGAACTTCAAATAGCACCCTTTAAAAATGTTATGCGCCTTCACTACCGTGACCGTGTATACACAATCAGCAGGAGCACACACAGCAGCCTGAGATTGTGTTAAAACAACCTGGGGCTGTGCTGCATCATTGCAAATGAAATTTGTTTGTTGCAAACAAATTTCATTTGTATTTTGGCTCCAGAACATGCCCTCAAAGTTATATCACTGTAGCATGATGCCGACGTTATTAATACTTTTTAAAACCAGCTGGGAATGTGCCTGCCTGACATCCCCCCAGCTGATCCTGCACGGAGCCCAGAACTGCAGTAAATCCATTTGGCCAGTAGATGGGGACAACTCCCTGCCAAATAGGTTATTACAGTAAGGAATAAACTGCGAATATTCCCAAATATTTCTTACTGTACAGTTAATTGAAAGGCTTGCCTTCAATCACCGCATGTATCAATGAGCCTTGAGAGCCCGTGATCCTGATGCTGGTTCGCCAGTTGTCCTTTGTCACACCACTTTTAGTAGGTACTAACCCCTGCATACAGGGAACATCCCACAAGACTTTTTGGAGATGCTCTGACCCAGTCGTCTGGCCATCACTGGCCCGTGTAACAGTCACTCAGATATTTTCACCCATTTTTCTGCTTCCAACACATTAAATTCAAGAACTGACTGTTCCCTTGCTCCAAATATATCCCACCCCGTGACAATATATCCCACCCTGTGACAATATATCCCACCCCGTGACACCATATCCCACCCATGAAACATATCCCACCCTGAGACAATATATCGCACCCTGTGACAACATATCCCACCCCGTGACAATATATCCCACCCCGTGACAATATATCGCACCCTGTGACAATATATCCCACCCTGTGACAATATATCCCACCCCGTGACAATATATCCCACCCCGTGACAACATATCCCACCCCGTGACAATATATTGCACCCTGTGACAATATATCCCACCCCGTGACAATATATCCCAACCTTTTGAAAATATATCCCACGTCTTAAAATATATCCCACCCCGTGACAATATATCCCACCCCGTGACAACATATCCCACCCCGTGACAATATATCGCACCCCGTGACAATATATCCCACCTCTTGACAATATATCTCACCCCATGACCATATATCCCACCCCACAACAATATATCCCCCGGTGACAATATATCCCACTCCGTGACCATATATCCCACCAAGCAACAACATATCCCACCCTGTGACAATATATCCCACTCTGTAACAGGTGCCATTGTAACCATATAATCAAAGTGATTCACTTCCCTTGTCAGTGGGTTTAATGTTGTGGCTGATCAGTGTATATACATATAGGGCTATATTACAAAGCTGGTGTAACTTAACCAGAGCTGTTGTAAACTTAAAGGGACACTCTACTCAAAAAATCACCCCCCCCCCGTTTTTTTATCCTAACCTATCCCTATTACCTTAATAAATCTTTAGTTTTTCTTTATTTTTTTGTAACTGTAATACTTACCCTAAAATCCACTTCTTTCCAGTGGCGTCTTTTTTTTTATATACTCACCTCCCTCCTCTTCCGCTCCCGTCCTTCTTGATGCTTCTTGGCTTCTGGTTTACGTGAGAAGCGCGCATGCCCGCCTCTCACATAAGCCAGCCAATCGGCAGGCTTCCTCCCGGCTCCCTCTGAGGATTAGTGTTGCGCGCAAGAGGATGCGCGCAACACTAACCCTCAGAGGGAGCCGCCAGCTTCTGCGGTGAGTTGGAGACGTCATCGCGCTGAAAGCGCGATGACGTCTCCTACTCGGCAAAAGTCGGCAGAAGCGGGAAATATGATTCCTGCTCTGCTGACTGACAGCTGGGAGGGCGGAGTAAACTCCTCCGCCTCTCTCAGCTGTTTTCAGCTTTTTCAGCTGAACTGCCGAGCGGAGGGAGGGGGGACAGAGGGCAGGATACTCCAGGCATCATGACCACCTAAAATAGCTTAGGTGGTCATGTTGCCTAGAGTGTCCCTTTAAAACCTCCATAGGCTATAATGGCTCTGGGAAGTTTACAACAGCTCTGGTTAAGTTAGCACCAAGTATGTAATATGGCCCCTAGTATATTATGATCATGCATGATTATTATGGGGGCAGATGTGAGAAATAACGGCTTTTAAAATAAGCAGTTACCCAGATCCTGGCATGAGAAGCCACAAATTATATTCTTCACTCAAAAACACACGCGCAACCTGTGAATTTGTGCGCCAAGCGATAAACGTTAACGCGCTTAAATCAACGCTGGAATTACAATCCTCGTACATTTTTTCATCCGTCGAGCAATAACGCGCGTTAAACGTACGCGCACAAATGTGCGCGCAGTAACGATGCGTGCAGAAATCAGTGTGCGGACTGTTTTTTTTTCACGCAATTCAGCCAATCAGAATTAAGAGCCACAATTATCTCACGTTAAGTTTTTGCGCCTGTCAAAGTCAATCTGAGTATACTGTATGTGCTGCAGCAATAATACATGCACACACAACTTCTCCATTTTATTATTTGGGTATGTGTAGAATGTGTAACTATACGTTGCTGCATATTTTTTTTTGGGCTGGTGTATTCGGTTTCGGCCAGGTTGATAGAATTTGCCATTAACACTAGCTTTTAGGAGTTGCTAAAATTATGCGCACGACGTCTATGCGTTAATTCCTGCGCATAGATTGTAATACCATCCGCATACCAGCGCACAAACGCATTTGCGCTCACAATGTTAAGTATAGGATGCGCACAGTATAGTAAGCTCGGGCAGGGTTCGCGCAGGTTCACCTGCGGTAGACGATTACGTGCGTTTGTTGCACTGACCATGTAATAAGACGTTCAGCGCAAAGGGTTTTACCCCTCACGTTAATGCGTTTTTTGCAACGTTTGCGCGAAGAATGTAATTTGGCCCACAGTCTTTAACCACCGAGACAACTTTCTCCGTTCATAATGTACCTTTAAAACAACTGCTTGGAACAGAAATGTAATTTTTTTCATATACAGGGCTGTTATAAATAGGACCTCTGGAAACATTAACAAAATGCTATTAGGATAGTCTAAAGGCTAATCGTCCTCCTCGGACTGTTTCAGCGAGTGCATTGATTAGCTCTCTTAGGTTAAAGCTGTTACTGCTGGTTTGGGAGTCGGAGAGATGGAAAGCGAGACGCAGAATGGTCCGAGTAATAGTTTCCTTCGCACTGCAGTGTATGCCCATGTTGAAGATACATCATAACAATTTAAATGTTAATCTTAATCTATATATCGAAAAAAAAAAGGGAAATAATGGTGAATATATACATATACATATATATATATATATATATATATATATTGTGTTTATTATTGCAGAAGCCACTTGCACATCACAGCAATTCCATGAATTGCATCCCAGAGCTCCTGTGCCACATTCCCCATATGCAGCAAGGAATTCTGGGTAGGATATGCAAATGACATCTGTCTCACTTTTATGCATCCTGGGTCTGTTATGACACAGAGCCCTAAAATCAATGCTATGCCACACTGTGGCTTTCTAGCAGAGATCAGGTTTATGCAACTGGTCAAAGCCACTCACTGGACAGCGCTGTTTCGGGTTTGTTGGACCCTCATCAGCAGGAGCTAGGTATGATGACTATTGACTAGTGATGAGCCGAACACCCCCGTGTTCGGTTCGCATTCGAACTCGGACAATTTCAAAAGTTCGAGTTCGAACTCGAACACGAACCAAACTCAATGCAAGTCAATGGGACTCAAAAGTTCGGTTTTTAGAGTGCCCTCCAAGAGGGCATATATGCAAGATATTTGCCATAAAAGGTGTATGGGGGTCCGGGTAGTGCTCTGCGGGACAGGAAACAAGGACAAAAAGTTAAAAAAAAAACCAGTTTTTAAAGGAACAGTGAGTTTTCCATGAAATAAAGGTTAAGAATAAAAATGAAAAATTCCTTCAAATATCGTGCCTAGGAGGTCCCCATAACCTGCCTGTGAAGTGGTGGATTTGTAGGATGTATAGAAACCTTTAAAAACAAGAAAATGACATTTCAAATGACGGTAAATGTTTTTCCTTTAATCTATTCATAAACAACTGCTTGGGGCGGCAGCCTGTATGAAAAGAGGAGACATTTTAGGACACGCAGAACAAGTTTAGTGATGTTTTTGGGCTAAATTATGGTGAAACTTATGCAGGCTTTGGATGAAAGTAACAATAGGTGCTTTAAAATTGGGCCTTTAGTGTCGGCAACAGTGCCCTCACACCGTAACCCCTCTGTGGTATTGTGGAAGAGTGCAGGGTTGGACCCTGCGGGACAATATTAAAATGATATGAATCTGGTACAGGCGTCAGTGCACCCAAATATTGTGCCTTTGGTGGCAGCAAGTGCCTTCACACTGTAACCCCTTTGTGGTATTGTGGAAGAGTGCAGTGGTGGAGGTTCTGTGACTGCAGAAGAGATCCCCGATCTATTCAGTTACGTCAGCATCAGGGGATTGATAGCTGCTGATCCAGGACTGATTCATTTTTATAAATGTCAGCCAGTCTACAGAGTCGGTGGACAGACGCACTCTTTTGTCTGTGACAAAACCTCCAGCGGCACTGAACATCCTTTCAGAAAGCACACTGGATGAAGGGCAACCTAGTAGCTGCATAGCATATTGGCTAAGTTCTGGCCAGTGATCCAATATCAACACCCAGTAAGCCAGTGGATCATCTGCTGGAAAGGTATCCAGGTCTGCCCTTGCCCCTAGGTAGTCCCATACCTTATGGTGAAGACGCTGGCAATGGGTGCCTATATTTGACGTCCCTGGGCATCGTGGACTAAAATTTTTTAAAAAGGCATCAGTCAAGCGGCCCCGGCCTTCACCGCTTTTCCTCTGATCATCCGCAGCCTCAGAAGCACGTGTGTCAGCACTTGGTAACCTACCAGTGCCTGGAAAGGTGTTACACAAGTGTCGCTTTAGAGCGTACTCAAGTTGTTTCATCCGGTACTCCCTCTGTGCGGGAAGGATGAGCTCTGCAACTTTACCCTTGTATCGTAGATCAAGAAGGCTTGCCAACCAGTAATGATCCCTCTCCTTGATAGCACGAATCCTGGTGTCCTTTACCAGGCTTTGCAGGATAAGGGAGCCCATGCAGTGTAGGTTGGAGGTGGCATTAGCTTCTGAGTCTTCCTGGTCAATGAAGATGACCCCATCGTGTACTTCCTCCTCCCAGCCATGTACTAGTCCTTGGGTTTCTGGGCACACAAAACCCTCCCTTGAGGAATCCCCACCTTCAATGCCCCCACTACTTAAATATTCCTCCTCCTCCTCATCCTCCTCCTGTCTGATCTGAGGACCCGCAGGAATTCTGTCTGCGTAAAGACTGGGGCCTTGAGAGCTAGGGAAGGCCTCCTCTTCCTCCTGCTGCTCTGCCTCTAGTGCCACATCTATAATTCTCCGCAGAGTGCGCTCCAGCAGGAACACTAAAGGAATTGTGTCACTGATGCATGCACTGTCCCTGCTCACCATCCTCATTGCCTCCTCAAATGGTAACAGTACAGTGCATGCATCCTTGATCATCAGCCACTGCGGGGAGGAAAAAAAAAACAAGTTGACCTGAACCTGTCCTTATGCCATTCTCAAACAGGTACTCATTGATGGCCCTCTGCTGCTTGTGGAGACGCTGCAGCATTGCTAATGTTGAGTTCCACCTGGTGGGCATGCACAGATCAGACGGTTTGTGGGAAGGTGGAATTCTCTTTGAATTTCTGCCAGGCAAACACTTGCTGGGAATGACCGTCTAAAGTGGCTGCAGACTTTTCTGGCCTGGCTGAGAAGCTCTGCCAGCCCTGGGTACCTGGTTAGGAAATGCTGTACCACCAGATTTAGGACGTGTGCTAGGCATGGTACATGCGTCAATTTACCCTTGCGTAGGGCGGAGAGAAGGTTGCTGCCATTATCACAGACGATCATTCCCAGCTCAAGCTGGCGTGGTGCTAACCATCTCTGCACCTGCCCCTGCAGAGCTGACAAAATTTCTGGCCCGGTGTGGCTCCTGTCCCCTAAACAAACCAGCTCAAGCACAGTATGGCATCTTTTTGCTTGAGCCATTGCGTAGCCCCTGCCATACGTCAGTTTAACTGCCACTTCGTCAGAGACAGAGAAGGAGGAGGAGGAGGAAGAGGTGGTGGAGCAGACAGACCTCATACAAGCAGCTTTCTGGAGGTGTGGTGGATGAACAAGCTCCAGCACAGAGCCCCGTCCTGGATCCCTCCCAGCTGCAATCAGAGTTACCCAGTGTGCCGTGAAGGAAATGTAACGGCCCTGTCCATGCTTGCTGGACCACGTGTCTAAAGTTATGTGCACCTTGCTGCTGACTGCCTTTCCCAATGACTCCATAACATTGTGTTCCACATGTTGGTATAGTGCTGGAATGGCCTTCCGTGAAAAGAAATGACGTTTTGGAACCTGCCACTGTGGTACAGCACATTCAGCAAATTCATGGAAGGAAGCAGAGTCCACCAGCTGGAAAGGCAGCAGCTGTAATGCGAGTAATTTTGCTAAGCTGGCATTTAGACGCTATGCTTGGACGGTTGGGACTATATTTTTTCTTACGCTGCAGCAGCTGGGGCAACGTAATCTGACTGCGTAAATCTTCAGCTGATGGGATGCTGTCACATTCTGAGGAAGGACCTGGTACACCCATTACTGTAGCATCATTCCTGTCAGTGGAGGTTGTAGGCAATGACATGGCAGGACATATAGTGGGGGTAGAGACAGATGAGGAGGAGGAGGACATATGCAAAGTGTTGTGCCAACGGGATGCGTGACAGGTGGTCATATGTCGCCTCAAGCACGTGGTACCCAAGCGTGGGATGTCTTTCCCACGCTTGATCCTCATCTGAAATAGATTACAAATAGCAACGGTGCGGTCTGCTGCACATTTCTTAAAGTACTCCCAGACAGCAGACTTCCTGTACATGTGCTTTGAGACAACAGCGCTCTGCACCTGAGCAGCTGTGACTTCTGATGCCTTGGACTGGCTACGGTTGGTCATCGAGGATGTTCTGCCTCGTTTTTGTTGTGCCTCCTCCTACTCCCTTGACTCCTCTGTTCGATCAGGCACCCAGGTGGAGTCAGTGACCTCATCATTGTCATCACCCCCTATCTCCTTGTCACTGGAGTCAACTTGGCAGTACGCTGCAGCTGCTGGAGCAACATGAGTGCCAGTTATTTGTGTTTCACTGGCACCGCCTTCCTCTAGGTTGATTATACTCCCTTCCTCAACCTCAGAGTTTGAATCAGAGCACTGTAGTTGCTGCGCATCCTCAAGCAGCATGTCACTGTCATTGTAGTCAAACAATTCAGCTGACTCCTCCGTGTGTGATAGTGAGGCTACGGCAGGAGTAGCTGTGGACATGGAGGCTGAATTAGATGTAAACCACTACAAGCCTGGCTGGCAGAGGACTCGGAGGATGAGGATGGCCTGGTTAGCTAATCCTGCAAATCCTCTGTATGTTGCTGCTGCTTTTGATTCAGCTCTGTTATAAAATTGGAGATATGCAGAACTCTGATTCAACTGTGTTATCTAGATTAAAGATTTTCAGAACTCTGGTATAACTCAGTGAGACACTCTGATAGCTGGCAGCCAGTGACAAGACACAGGTTATAATTCCCAGATATCTGCTACAAGTCAGTGAGACCCCTGATGGGTGTCAGTGACAAGACACAGATTACAGTTCCCAGGAACCTCCTATAAATCAGTGAGATCCCCTGATGGGTGGCAGTGACAAGACACAGATTACAATTCCCCAGATATCTGCTAGAAGTGAGACCCCCCCCCCAATAGCTGCTGGCAGTGAGAACAAACAGATTACAACAATTCCCAGATATCTTGTAGAAGTGAGACCCCCCCCAATAGCTGCTGGCACTGAGAAGACACACTAACAGAACAATCTCCTCTCAAAAAACATGTGCTGGGGTTGTGTGAATCCTTAAATAGTGTGCTGCGGGATTTAGCTCTGTGAGCCCATGATTGGGCAAAATTTGCCCAATCAGGACTCTGAGCCGTGATTGGCATAGTCTTGCACCTGTCTTGCACCTGACGTGTGGTCCGGTGCAAGGCTGTAGCTAATTACAAGCTTCAGGCCAGTGGAAAAGCGCATTGTGGTCCATTGTGGTGCATTGCGGGCGAACTCGAACCAAACACGTGGAAATGTTCGGAGTTCGGCGAACAGCCCAACGGCCGATGTTCGATGCGAACTCCGAACAGATCGAACCGAACAGCTCATCCCTAGTGATAACCAGTTGCAATGGATGCTTGGGACCCATAGGGCAATCAGTATCTACATGAGTTGTAGCGGAGGACAAAAAGTGAGATAAAAGGCCTCCACACTATAATAAGTGTGTTTATTATTACAGAAGCCACCTGCTCATCACAGCAACTCCACGAATTGCATCCCAGAGCTCCTGTGCCACATATGCAGCAAGGAATTCTGGATAGGATATGCAAATGACATCTGTCTCACTTTTATGCATCCTGGGTCTGTTATGACACAGAGCCCTAAAATCAATGCTATGCCACACTGTGGCTTTCTAGCAGAGATAAGGTTTATGCAACTGGTCAAAGCCACTCACAGGACAGCGCTGTTTCAGATTTGTTGTGCCCTCATCAGCTAGGAGCTAGGCATGATGACCAGTTGCAGTGGATGCTTGGGACCTACAGGGCAATCAGTATCTACAAGGGTTGTAGTGGAGGACAAAAAGTGAGATAAAAGGTCTCCACACTATGATAAGTGTGTTTATCATTGCAGAAGCCACCTGCACATCACAGCAATTCCATGAATTGCATCCCAGAGCTCCTGTGCCACGTTCCCCATATGCAGCAAGGAATTCTGGATAGGATATGCAAATGACATCTGTCTCACTTTTATGCATCCTGGGTCCTGTTTATATAAGGATGCTTGTGACTCGTAACCTTTTAGTATGGCATTGCACTGGCAAGGAGGGTTCTGTGTTAAAACAGACCCAGGATGCAAAAAAGTGAGAAATTAATGACTTAATTTGCATGATCTACCCAGAGTTCCTTGCTGCATATGGGGAATGTAGCACACACGCTCAGTTCTCTGAATTGCTGTGATGTGTAAATGTCTTTTACAATTATACACTTTATTATTTGCTATGTGGAGGCTTTTAATCTCACTTTTTGCCCCCACCATAACTTTAACCCCTTCCCGACCGCGGACGTACCATGTACATCATTGCAGCGGGTCTCTCTTAGACCCGCTGACGTACATGGTA